>CATOUR010000120.1:600000-753106 GCA_951848785.1 Callosobruchus maculatus | reverse complement strand
TGGGGTTGTCTTAACTGCGCCTGTAATAAGTCTCATAGTGTGATTTAGTTGGACGTCAATTAGTCTGGTATGATGGCTGTTAATCCAGACAGGCGCACAGTACTCAGCACATGAAGTAGACAAGAGCTAGTGCACTGGTTCGTAGAGTTGGAGCAGTGGCACCCCACGTCGTTCCACACAGCTTTTGGATAATGTTGTTGCGTGTTCTGAGTTTTCCTGCAGTGTTTGCGAGATGCTTCTTATAGCAGAGGGTGCGATCTAACGTTACTCCAAGATATTTTGGAAATGGTTATGCTTCAGGGGTTCGCCTGCAAAAAGTACCTGCAGTTCATATTTAGCTAGTTTGTTATTCAGGTGGAAGCAGGAAACTTCGGTTTTTGTTGGGGCTCGGTACTAGTCTCCATTTCTTGAAGTAGTTGTTTAGAGCTAACAAGTCGTTAGAAAGAGTATGCTCAACGTTCTTGAAGATCTTATCGGAAAAAGCTATGGCTATATCGTCCGCATAGCAAAACTGTGGAAGTCGTTGTTCAATTTGCGCTGCCTGCTTGCTTTCTCGTTTAGGATTACTTGGAACTTTCTGTCGCATAACATGTTGTTTATGAGTCTTGTAGTGGTCTGACAGGGAATCACCTGCAGCAACTTATATAGGAGGCCCTCCCTCCAGACCGTATCGTATGCGGCAGTGAGGTCAACAAACGCCACTCCCGTCTTCATGTTTTGCTGGTAGCCTGCCTCTATATGCGTTGTGAGGGACAGTACTTGATCACAACAACTGCGACCCCGGTCTGAACCAGCCTGCGTTATCGGGACCCGGTCTAAGATAGTCGCGCTCAATCGGTTGTAGACAGCTCTTTCTAGCAATTTATAGGAGCAACTGAGCAAGGCTATAGGTCTGTAGCTGGCGGGTTGATCGTTCGGTTTACCGGGTTTTAATATTGATATGACCTTCGTTCTTTTGAATTCCCGTGGGAGGTTTCCCGTATTAAGGAGGTTCGTGAAGAAGAGAGATAGCCACACTCTTGTTTGCTGACCTGCGTGAATGAGAAATTCCGGCAGGACGCCGTCGAAACCAGGAGCCCTTCAGGCCTAACATCTGATATGGCATTATTAATGTCTTCGATCGAGAAGGGTCGGGAAAACGTTGTTTGGGTAGGAGCGTTCCTCCTCAGTAAAGTCAATCCCTTCTTCACGCGTTTTGTATGCTCTCTATCAGAAGGTGCTCTTGACGTTTCTACAATATGCGCAGCAATCTTGTCTGGAGTTACTCCGACGGTGCCCGTGTGGATGGCGTGCTTGAGCCTAGTTTTCTAAGAAGGCTCCAGGCCTTTCGACTTGAGTGTTGGAAGTTCATTTCCGACGTAGTTCTCCTCCCACTTACGTCTTCGTGAGCTGTCCAGGGCAGAGATGAGTTCGTCGGCAATATCTGGATTGTTGGTTTCCTGAAATTCGCCGTATAGGAGTTCGCACCGCTCATCCCACCCAGGGATATATTCCTTCCTGTATCCCTAGGAATGGTCCTTTTTGCAGCGCTCATCACTGCTCCAACGAAACGTTTGTAATTGTTTGATGTTGGCGGTATCCACTGTACCAGCCGTCCAGCTCCCGTGAGTAGTTACACCAGTCCGCCTTTGCAAGATTCCATCGAGGCCGAGGGATGGATCGTATTAGGGGTATTTGGCTCATCCAGATAATAACACCCAAGGCCGTCCGAACGATGAACACTAGAGGCGCTGCGAGCTCATCCTTACCAGCTCGAGGCCCCTACTCCCTGAACCAGTCTCCTCCAGAATTCCTTCTTTTGGAATCTAACGTGCACCGACACTTATCCTCTCGCAGCGCTTCTACTCTACAGCACCAGAGGCTTTCAGCCTTTGCCGGAGGGTGACCATAAAAAAGACATTATCTGCTAGTCAATCCTACTATGCATTTTAGTTAAATGTTTGTAGTTTGTTAATTTAACTACTAACTAACCAGAATACAAAGTCTCAAATGGTACGATAAAACGAAATACATAAGTTTGTGGTGAAACTCCGTAACTATTTTCACCATACACAATTTTTTTATTGCTGACATCTTGAAAGATATATACCACCTTTTTTTATAATTAATTCCACTTCTCACTTCTCAGTGGCAACAGGGGAACGCACTCAAATGAAACAAATATTCGGGATGCTTTTAAATATATTGCATAGTTCAAATTTACAATAAATCATAATGTCGTTATAAAACTCTAAGCCACTTGGTTTTCACCTGGTCATAAATACATCATTAACAATTTACACAACTGATAATATTTACACATTGGGTTGACATGTAATTGTTATACGAACACGAGAAATCAGCATATATCAATCCCTAAAATACACCGCTGGACAAAATACAAGAAACGATTCGTTCAAATTCCACAACTCTGATTGGGCCAAATCTATATATCTCAAATTCAAAAAATGTATATCAAACTTTCAATCCCAACTCATACCTGAATATTATATCGATAATATTTCTATCCAAATTCAATCGTTTGAAAGAAACGTACAATATGGTTAGATGCAGAGCTGAAAAAGATGCAAAAAAAATTAACTAGTATATCCGCCAGCAAATGAATTCACGATCGTTTTGAATTAGTCCCTAGGTGGGCTTTTTATAGCACTATAAATGTATACTGAAACATTATTAATTCCAGCAGACTTTTTTTAAAGTGAGCTTGGGACCAAACTTTGAGTTACATTTGATTGCTATTTGAATTATATAGAAATGGTGGAGAATAAGGTTCGGAACTCTCAAAAATCGCGCATTTATTCCAGAAGTATATATCGTTTCCAAACAAGTGGCATATACATAACTTAGTGTAATAACGAACTAAAGAGAGCACAAGAAAAAATGCACTCGATTTCCATTATAATGTTAGTTTCTGGAGATACATACGATCACTCATACAATGAACTGTAACAAAACAATGACCAATGAACCAATTTATTTTATCACATTAATCCACGCGTCATGTAATTTGTATAGGGAAACGACGTTCACCAGTAGTACAAAATAAGATCAAAATGCATAAAACATTCGTTTATCACTTCGGACCTTAAATTTAAATGTCAGAACTATCCAAATATTGAGAAAATGTTCAAACACTGTTGACACACCGCTTGAATAAAATTAATTTCCATCTTCATTTTTTTAATTGACGGACTCCATGGTTAAAGGTATGGCCGTTACTTGTATAGTGAAATCTAGCTTTGTGCTCCAAATACAGCCATTTCTGAGTCACAAGATGCTACAAAACATAAATTAAATTACTTAAATTATTATTACTTATCAATCGCGAGATTAAATATTTGACTACAATCCAGAGATGTGAAAAAAAACCATCCAACAGGAGAAATACAACTTGTCAAGCAAGCGAGATTTCGTCTAGTTTTAGATGCCAATAATTTGAAACTATATTATAACACACATATCTGGTTTAGACCAGTCGTTTTGTGTAACTACGTCAGTCAGAAACATATCTTTTTGGTGTGTCGGTAGTTAAAAATATGAAATTTTTTGGTGTATATGTTAATAGTTAGGTTTAACGATTCTTGAATAATGTTCAACACCTTCCTATGTATTAGATTACACAATTTCTTTACAATGAACTATTTATAGTCTATTTGATCTCTTCCAACTTTAGTTTCATTTTATGTGCCAAAAGCTAGTTAATCTATTGCTTGATTTTTATATTACGTGATTCTATTGTTGGTTCAATGCCAACGATTCTGACTACATTTAACACGGATCATCTCAGTGCCAGCACTGGTGTTAAACGTGTCTCAGATGTAATTTATAACTGAAATATTGACTTTCAGTACAGTAACTTGCATAACATAACTAGTTCAATAAATATAACGCAAAACTTAAATACCAAAGGCCTAACTATTAACAATAGGAATATATTCCGAATAATGAATTGGACTAAACAATTGACGCGTCTATACTCAATTGACCTAACATTCTAGATGTAACAGATAAAACGTGAATTAACAAAAAGTTGCGTATCCTTTTTAGATTTCAGACTATATTTACGTCAGTACATAGAAACAAATGTGATTCGAATGAATTACTGATCTCATTTTGTACTGGGTACCAGTGTTAAACATTTCCCACGATTATACAAAAGATCAATATAAATGAATGAGGACAAAAATTACACAACCCCGACTAACGAAATTTATCTTTTTATGATTTTTTTTGTTATTTTGTATTTGCTGTTTTTCTCAAAAAAAAAAGAAACTAAGCATGAAGAAAGATAAAGAGTTGATTAAGCATTTCTCTAACATATTAATATATATGTAATAATATAGATACATGGTAAAAAACCTAGTATGCCCCTCATGCCGGTACATGTAGGAAATCATCTCAAGGAAGAAATCCACACATAAACAAATCTTCATTAGAATTTACAAATATTGGATGCTGAAGAGTATTTAAAGTCTTTTTGGAGAACTAGTAAACATCAATTCAATCAAGATTTGCTGATATTTGGATTTATAAAATACATAATTGGAATGATTTTTCCAAAGGCACCGCTAGCAAGTATTTTTTGTATGTATTTTTTCACTTAAGTGAGAGATGACGCAAACTAGTTTGCACAGTGAATTAATTATTAATTAGATCTATAAAGTAGGTTGGCAAGTGTAACAGTATGATTTTAATTGATCATATTCATCCCTATATATGTAGCTATCTCACTTACATATAATGGTTTGAAACAAACTCAAGCTAGCTTGATCTACATAAGGGAGAAATGTATAATGTCAAAGTGGACATAATTTAATATAAAAAATGTCAAAAATGAGGACAACTACAAATAATTAGCTAATTGTAACAGCGTGTTGTTAATATGGTTCTAGTTGCTCACTAAACTGAAACGTCACTATATCAAAGATAAGAAAATAATACACAAATAATTTGATAAACAATGGTTTTAAAACATGAATACAGTGAGAAAGCCACAAAATCTTGAATATGCTGTATACAAAAGACACTTTCACCAATCCATTTTAAGAGGAAAGGTATAGCTAGCGTCATACAAAAAATTACAATCTGTTTTTTTTCAAACGAGCTTTGCAAATCAAGAAAATCATTCAATGTTCTGATCTTGTTAGTGATATCCGCAATAAAGGCCATTAAGGGGCACACCGCATAAAATGTATATAATATATAATATTTTTTAATATAAATAAACATGATGCGTCAAGGACATGCAGGTTCGTCATCGTAGATCATATATACAATCACAACCACATCGCCTAAATGCGATATCTCGACGGACAGTCGGTGGGACTCCGTTAGTATGACATTATTGACAACCAAGCTGGATACACATTCACTTCTCCCTGTAAAACTCTTTTAAATCAAAATCTAAGAAAATGGGATCGAATAACCAAGCTTGAAATTAAGTATTGGTGATGCAGGTATTTTCTAGGTATACTTCCTTAGGCCAAGATGACATTAAAACAGGACACATGTCAAATGTCAAATAAATTCGAGAACTGATGAACCAAATTGTGAGTTCGACTTTTGTCTTCCAACCTCCTACTTTCTTCTGACGTCTTGTCCTTTTTTAGGAGATCATATTCAAAACTCATCTCATTTTGGATATAACAGTGTATGTCAATCGAAATTCAACATTATATGAGCATGAGCTGCTACTATTACAAAATTTTTGAACAAATATTTATAAAATATATTTATCATATTATAAAATATCAGAGGAAAGTGAGTAGATCTCGTTTAATTTGTTGAATGTGAAGCTTAAAAAACAACCAAGAATGAAAAATTTGGTTACTACAAATTTCTTAAAAGAAAAATAAAATATTGACATTAAACATACGTCCGTTTTGATAACCATTGAATCGAGGTAACGTTTGGTGTTAATTTATATTGGCTCTTCATATATAGGATTTTTTTGATCATCTTAGGACCTTAAAACCGGGAGACCATTTGTCGGCCCGGAGCCCGCTCTTGGATTCAACTAAGCAGCAGGTAACGTCAGCCCCGAAAAAGTGGGTAAACGATACCACAGATGAATGGTGGAGGCAAAGTGAGGATGCAAACAAACCAGGATTTTATAACAGGTTCCTTGCGGAATGTGAGTTGCTAGGCGGGCTGAGATTGAGATCTTTGAATCTGATAGACTCCAGCCAGAGGAATTACCCTCCCTAAGCTAGGCCGACATACTGGCCTTTGTTAAAAGGTCGGAAAGGTTTGCAATGAGGAGGAGGCACGTAGTAGTGGCTGAGAAGTTATATTCGGGGATGGCAAAAAAAACTTGAGAAATCCGTATTTGCTCAGAAGACAATGGCAAATAGTTTTACGCTATTTGATAGCAAAATTTATGGAAGTATTCAATATGATTCACATCAGATCTGAATAACTATCACAGTGATTAACTTTCGGATGATATGTGAATCTTATGGTGCGTAATATCAGTTTTTTTCTTTACATGAAGTGTATCATAGATTCATAGTGTTGTTTTTCCTTCATTGAACAATATGTTGTCTAAGTCATTTTCGTATGTTGGAGAAATGAGGGTATATCCAGAAAGGTATCGTAGCCACTAAAGCAGTCTATTGGCAGGAGGGACACTGCTATAGGACAATAGAACGTTCTATAATCAAGGAATGAGCTCGGCCATCACAGTTTAAAACAATATGTTTGCCCATCTTCATCATCTGATATGCTACTTGCAATACATTAAGCATTACACATTACACTATTCGGATGTTCGAACTTACAATGATAGGTTTAAATTGTTTGCACCAAGTGCGGACGCACACCGAACTGTTATTTTGTTAGTGTGGACTTGCATAGGCATATCTTTTACCATAAAATTGTGTAAAACTGTACTTTGGAAGATTACAGATATTTTTTATACGAAATCAACACTCTATGTACATATGTATCCTAGTAATGGCAGTGCTATAGAAGAGAACGTACATGAAACGACATATAACATGAATTTAACGTCTAAATATATCACAACCTCATGAAGGTGTAGTACACAAAATAGAAAAATCACGATAATAACATCAATGTTTTTTTTTCTATGTCCTTTATTATGGCTTGCAAATCCAACCTCAGTATTTTCTCATAATGTCTCCATTATTTTTATGCATAGCTTTATCAATAAAAAAAATCTAACTGGGCATTATATGCGTTCAAAAACTATACACAATACACAACCCATCAGTTGTAAGTACTAAAAAAAAGTTCTTTAAATATCGATGTACCAATATTCTATTTATGTAGCTCTGTATTGCAAGAAACAACCATTTGGAAGAGCTGCAAATCAAAAAACACCTATAACTAATAGTTAAGATCTAACATCGGAACTATTATGGGCACTGCAGAGATGAGTTTCGTCTATATTGACATATGAATGTTTTAGATTTTTAGGGCAATACATCGATTATGATACAGAAAACCCATAAAAAAACTAAAGAAAAATATGTAATTAGTGGACACTCAATACACTCAGAAGCCAAAAAATAGTAGGTAGGAGTAGAATATACATTATTCATCTCTATCCCTGGATGGCTCATATACAGGCTGTTAATTAAGTATGTTAACAATCTTTAACCACGAATAGTACTCCGAAAAATAAAAAGAAACGTCATATGAACATGGGTCTGGAAATGCTTCCTAAGGGAGCTTCGCTCCTTTGCATGGGGCACCCTGAAGACGGTTTTCCCTCGATATTATCGAAACCATTCATAACAAGACTACGAAATTAGGTACAAGGGTAAACGTTTGACGCTGAATCTGATTCTGAATTCAGAATTTCATAATTTTAATCAGAGGCGTATCATACGGGAGGAGTTAAGGGTAAAATTAACCCCATTTTCCTAAATGGTAATTTTGATTTTAGAATATGCTATTTCAGAGATTTCTACGTAAAAATGGTCTCTTGGTACATCTCGATAAGGCTAACCGTTTTTCGAGAAAAATGCATTTATTTATTTACAATAGCCTGCATCGATTCAATAATTTGCATTTTCTCGAAAAACGGTTAGTCCTATCGAGATGTACCAAGAGACCATTTTTACGTAGAAATCTCTGAAATACATATTCTAAAATCAAAATGTCAAAAAAAATTACCATTTAGAAAATGGGGTTATTTTTACCCTTAACTCCTCCCGTATGATACGCCTCTGATTAAAATTATGAAATTCTGAATTCAGAATCAGATTCAGCTTCAAAAGTTTACCCATCGTACTTAATTTTGTAATTTTGTTATGAATGGTTTCGAGAATATCGAGGGAAAACCCTCTTCAGGGTGCCCCCATGCAAAGGAGCGTTGCTTCCTTAGGAGAGCATTTTCGGAGCCATGTTCATATGACATTTTCTTTCTATTTTTCGGAGTACTATTCGTGGTTAAAGTTGTTAACATATTAATTAACACCCTGTATATTTCTTTAAACAGTGTCTCTGAAAAAGAGACATAATTGTTATAAATTCGGAGAGCGAAGTTTTCTGCAGTTTATGGAACATGGAAATAGGAACTCTACACTAAACTCTACATTCTAAGTAATTTTGCGTGTCCAATAATTTTTTGTGTATGCGTCGGCAGAACAAAAAATATACATATCACCGTACTCAAATCAAAAAGTACTACCATCAATCGATTGCCCCTTATGATAAGTGCGAACATTCAACAATAAAAAAACTAACAAATAATAGTCATTAGATCAAAAAATAGTACAGTCGTAAAAAATGGAACAAAATAAAATAACTGCGTCACTTCTGACTATAACATAAACTTCCTACTGTAAATGAAATTGTAGAATGATATTGCCTAAAAAGGTGATTTTATAAATTGTTGAGTTGTGCGAACGATTTTTTTCAATGCGTCCAATAATATAAGTGCACCATTTGTCGAGTTCAATAAACATTTATCTATTATTTTTCCTTCAAAAATTGGTAGTAATATTAAAGAAGAAAAATCTATAGTTTCATATCTACGCGAATTAACCATATACAAGAAAAATTAAGTGACCGTTGAATTTAAGGCGATTTTTTAAGAGTTTTTTAATATATTTGATTTCACATCTGTAGGCTGATAATTCGCGAGTGCCAACCACGTCTCAAGAATTACACATTTTATATTCGAAAACATGCCCCCAAAAGATGTGGCCTTATTAGTAAAGCAAACATACAATGATTGAAGCTTGGTGGTTGTAACAATTGAAAGAAAATGCTATGAACTCGGCAGAAAAATGGAACACAAGGAGGAATATGATTCTACAAATCAGTCCAGAATTCAACAATATAATACAACTATATCAAAAAATTGCAACAATAGTACCAAATAAACAATATTATCTAGGTAAACTTTAAAAGTTTGGCACAGCTATAAATTAGAAGATAGTAGGATAAATTAGGAAGATAGAACAAATAATTTGTATACTAACACACTATTCCAAGTTTTGCTTTAAGATTGTCTTCATTCTGTTTGTAATAATTATAATTTCAATAATATAATAGTTGCATTTGCCTTTAGAATATAACGATTTCGAAATAGTCTAAGTGTTATAACCAATAAAACGCGTCCTATAAATATTTTTTGATTGAAGTTACTAAATGATTGTTTAGCGATACATTTTTTGGACCACTACAAGTCAAAAATCAATAAAAATGATAAATCAATATAAACACTATATGATCCAATAAATTAACGTTCTCACTATAGAAAAACTTCGAAAAAACAATCCATGGCTCAACTTTTGCACATATTGCTTTATTTTTTATCGAATATATCTTACCCAGAAGGAATCATGTTTTTGAGGTTCTCCATCGAAGTAGGTCTTTAGAAAAATGGCCACACGAAGTTTATATTTAAAATAATTATTCCAATTTCATATAGATTTTCTAGAATATTTTATAGTAATGTGTATCTTCAAATGAATGGAGCTGATAAATAATCTGTTCGAAGTTAATGGTACTATAGTGACTTTGAATATAACAACTTATTAAAATAATTTGATTTGTTCGAATCACATTTTTCATACTTTTGCTTTTGTTACTTTGCTACCATTTTGACTGTAAATGCAGTATGCAGAAGGAGAGGTTGCGCGATATGCCAGAGGTACTACTAATCAATGAAAAACTTTAAGAGATATGACTGGAAAAACAGGATAAAATGCACGGATATGTAAGACTTGTGATTATATAGGATAGACATATAAGGCTGTGCCAGTTATTCCAATCAGGAAAACTCTAGGACGTTTGAAGAGTGCTACCTTCCTGTAGTCAGTTGGATTAAAATGGCGGAGAGACTTTTTGAAGTAATCTGAAAAAAAGAAATACACCATAAGATTCATAGATATGGACTTGAAAAGGCATTTTGTGCATTCCAAAAGCTCTATTTAAACTCAAGTTGTATCATGTTATAGCTGTGCGAAAATTAATAGTGCGCAAGTTAATCTTCTGACTTAGGAAGTCCTCAGACATATGACCTAGAATTGTTCAAGTGAATGGAATAGATTATTTGCCTCAATACTAAATTTCAGCTGGTTCAAAACGTATACACCGTGAAAATAATTGAAATTTATTTCATGGTGTCAGGTTTTAATGTAGTCTGAAGCATACGCGCATCAACTTAATTCCACATCCTAAGAGTATCATTAATACATTATTCTGAGTGTTGATATGCTTTGATCAGTTTTACGTGAATAGTTAAACATCAATATCTAGATTACTATGACAGTTCTAAATAGAGCTATGGAAATAGAATTTAGACATGTTGCGCTTTTCAACTATGAGCTACACTTAAAAAATTGCCAGTTTCGAAAGTGAAAAATATAATTTGGACACTCCACTTGAATAGTGTACCTTTTCTGGATAAGTTCTAGATATTTGAGAAATATCAGGCTGTATCCAGTAAAGCAATAATTTCCCACACACATGAACGTTCCTCAAATTAGAGTTCATTAAGAAACTGCCTGAGTGTGAGCGCTTCAATATCTATCAATTCAATGAAATGTGTTAATGTCTTTTAGACGATTTCACATTTTTAGGACAAAATTTAACTTTTTTTTAGAATTTGATTGTACTATCCCATGTTTACGTGTATCCAAATAAAGAATAGATGATTATTTATTTAACATTTAAGCTTAATATAGAATAATAAGTAGTAAACTATCAAACCATTATATTTACAATTAAAATACGGATTTGACATCTAAAGTTCACACTGATACTCATTTTTTCTTCATTAGAACATTTTTTTCTCGAATAAATTATCCGACAACGAATTTCCTTAAACATAGTAGCGTGAAACAGTTTTTAACTAAATATTCTATCTAAAGTTAAACTGGGTCTCTGTAATACCCGTTTCACATCAACAATAAATCCATTGTTTTAATTCGTGGATTCAGTTCGTGGTCAAAATTGACAAGTGTAAGACAGGAATTTGACGTCAAATAAGTCAGTGGGTTTCTTCTTGGATTTCTTCACTGATTTAAAACCTGTTCTAATCTGTGGTCAAGTATGACGTAAAATTCGGTAGTGCCAACCTTAAAAATCATATGATGCAAGTCATGCATGCTGCATACCCGTCTCTGTATATTATTGAACATTTTCTAAACAAAAACTCGCAATCAAATTGAGAGTTTTACTATCAAAAGGCCACAAACAAATACGAATTAAATAGATCTTGTGAAAACCGCTAATCATATCACAACAACAGTGTTGGCAGCACTGCATTCTGTCACAAAATCCATGGTTTTATTCACAGATGTAAAACACAATCAGTTTGACCTTGAAGACGACCATAGATTGATCCATGAATAAGTTCGCGGAGAAAATATCGATGTAAAACGGGTATAACTTGTGCAAACTGTTAAAGAACAGTTTTTGAAGAAAATAAATAATAAAATAAAAATAAAATCACTTACTTGGAAAACTATCGATGTACGCCTTCTTTGCCCCCAAACGGGAATTGTACTTGAGACTATTTCACAAACTATAGAGAGAGTCAGCACTGGGTTAGGTAATACAGTCAACTTGCCATCAGAAAGTAATCTTCCTTATATATTTCTACATACTCCTACTTCTTAAATTTTTGTATTCGCTTTGACATCTACTTTACTTTAGCACTTATGAGTAAACCTACGATTTAATGCACTTGGATCAAAGGGTTATGGAAAAAATGAACAAAACTACAATGAAATTAAAGTCGTACGCGACGCATCTCTAACGTTTCGGTGCGTTTATATTCCAGTCGAGTTCAGTTACGGTTTAGAAGAAATAGCAGCCGCGATATGGTTATTGCTCTCAGTAAAGAAAGAACATGCGTGTGTTGCTAGCTGTATTTTTTTTTTTTTAGAAGGGTCAATTATAATTATTGGATGTATCAAAAAAGTAAAAAAAAAATCACAAACACTAATTGTCCTGCTGGTGAAAGATAATAAACATTAATATTGTTTTTATCAGAGGCAGTTCGGTGTGACATTTAAAGATAATACACAGGTGATGTTATCTTTTTTCAGAAGACATACTCTCGACAGAAACCAAGAAGGTAACAACGACTATTACCGCCAAAGGACACTTTTTGAATGAAAATAGTACCCAAAGATAGTCTATAATTTAAAATAAAACAGGAATGCAATTAAACACAAGTTTTATATCTCAGACTAAAGTCCAATTGATAATTTATTGTTTTTTCAAATTTTTGAAAGGTTAACCAACTTGGACATGCGCAAAAAGATATCTAGTGAGAGAGCAAAATCTTAAGAAATATCTATCGAGACAATGGAAAAGATAGGAGTATAGGAAAGATATTATTACCGATGCTTTTAACTTAAAGCGTAGAGCGTAGTAGCATTCTGAGGTGCTACATTTTCTCCACATTTGAAGGGGTTGGAATCTGGGTGCAAACAGAGATAACACAAAAGAGAGCTGAGGGCTTTTGAGCTGTGATGTTAAGAATTCCTTGGAGAAGTGACACTACCACTATGGATGTCGCAAACCGGTTGGAGAAAGAACCAAAATATACACAGTTCAAAGAAGTGGATTAGTTCGGGTACAATCGCGCAGTATTCTACAACTACATCCTAGGGAAAAGTAACCGTTAAAACAGGGTCTGTTACAAGATGAAATTCAGGGTCAAGCATTACAAAACAAGCACAAACATTGATGTACTCCAAATGTTTCGTGCTGTAGTGGATATATTTAAGTAGATGGAATTAATCAGGTATCACAAATTGAGACGGTAGAATGTCACTATCGGAAGCCGTTGATATGGTGATCCGATTTTCAAGAAAATATAGTGTCTTGTGAGTTAGCTCTGCTTTTGATTACCCGACCTCCAATTGAACGGTCCAATGCAAGAAGCCACACTTTCATCAATTTTATAGACTCTCAGTGCCATCAATGCGAATTTTTTGTAAGCTTTCTGGCAGTATATCAAATATTGTTGTTAAGATGTATCAAAGCGATTATATGAGCACGATTTTTATTAAAATAGTTCTCTGTTCAGTGCAACATGTGCTTAAGTCCAGCCAAATATTAGATAAAATATATTCAATGGAAGATGAGATTAAGTACACAGTCTGTTAGTTACTATAAACGACCACTTCAACGCAAAAATGCCTTAGTTCACTATATTATTTATGTGTGGTTTATCGCTCGTTTTTCGATTCACTGATAGAAGCGTGCTCCTAGTGATTTATTATTAAACTCAATTTCGAACGAGTGTCAAGGCAGAAATAATGTTCAGAAAATTGCAAGAATTGCCAAAGTACCGTGGGAAGCGGTAATGTCTCCATTTCGGAATAATAATAATAATAATCTGAGCCCACAGCTATGAAATTGTAAGCTTCTGGTTGCATGCATTGTCTATATCAAATAAACTGACCTATGATCCACACTACAAGCGTGACTTATAGTGATATTGGGAACGCACTGCTTTCCTTTACTGTATCGTTCGAACAATAACCATTCGAAAGGCTGACATTCATTCATTGGAATTTGGCAATTAGTTGGAAATCGACCGGAAAATAATGGTTAAGTGTGCCGCAGCACGTGCCTAGGCGAGCCTCCTCGATACGATAGCGGGTTGTCGGTCGCTGCTCTCGTTCACGTCTTCGTCCGATAGTGAGCGTCCAGCCGGGGAGACGGAGGGGGCCCAACGTCAGTACCTGCGAAAGAGAATTATTTTTATATAGGGTGTCCACAAAAGTAGTGTACAATAAAGTCCAGAAATAGAGCACACACAGAAGTATCTGAATCACTCCCATATACGTTATGCAATTTTTTGTAGTTTTGGATTTTTCAATTTTTTTCGTATTTTCTTCTCAATCCTTGATTCACAAGAAGTTATGGAGGTCATTATTGAGATATCTACTTGATTTTTTTTGCACAACTAGTTGAATAGTATGTCTTGCAAACACACAAACATTTGTCGTCAGATTTGATAACATTCAACGAATTCGTATAGGTGAGAGAAAAAGCAACGCCCATGCTCTAAGAGGCATGTGAGTGTTTGCAAGATTGCCTTGTTATTATTTACTGTGTTCATAAACATGATTTTATTTTTTACAGAAATCCGTAGGATTTAAATATTTTGGAATTGTTTAGAGTAGTCTTTTAACACTTATGCACTGTTGAAACCCAAAATTCATTCAAAACTATAACAATAAACCCCGAACGGTCAACCAAACAAAGTTGCTATTTATATTATGCCACTATCAATCTTGTTATATTTAGGTTTCTTTACCTGCTAGCTCGTCGAGGGTTTACGAGTTTATTAGACGGGGAAGTAGCGTCAAATTTTCACGGTGATTATACTTAGAACTCATATAGTTTCGTGTTAAATTAGTTTTCCGTATAAGGATGAAGAAAATGTATGTTAGCTGAGGTGACTCCGTGAAAGAGAGCCTACGTACGTGTAAGTAGCTAAAATGGTCATCACGAAAAAATATGCAAGATGCCAAATTTCTGTGACTTAACACGTTAGGTGCGCGCATGATCATGTAGAGGGTGTATCAGCGATGTTTGGGTGAACGATAGCTACTCCCCTATTTAAGATAGGAAAAAATGTCTCAAAATACAAAATCAGACATGCGATATTCCATTTTTTTTTCAAGATCTACTTATGTTAAAAATAGTGATTTGCGCTAAACGGTTCCTTCAAAGTATCATGTGTGATACATAAAGTCACACTGAATGGACTAAGGAATCCAAATATGCAATAACATACAAAGCATTCTATTTAAAAAATTGCAACTTTGAGAAGTTACAAATTTATTGGATACCATGTATGATGGTAGGTAAATATTTTTGAAACATAGATTTTATTGCCCTCTGTATGTTTTATTTGAGACATTTTTTCCTATCTTAAATAGGGAAGTATCTATCGTCCACCCACATACAGGGTTGGGATAAAGTATGGAACCAAGCGAATAACTTTGGAACGGAAAGAGTGATATTGCTGAAAATTTGCAGGCAAGTGTAGTGACGTCTAGTGCATCCGAAGACATTATGTTAGCTATTAATGTACTTCCGGTTTAACCGGAAGTACCGTCAACTTTTTTAATTTAAATAGGACACCCTGTATACTTTTGCAGATTTTAATTCATCTTTTTTTTCCTAATACGTCCATAGTGGGTGTAGCATTAGTTTTTGTAAAAACGGGAAAGATAAAGCTTCTTTATCATTTCAGGTGTTTAAAATGCCGGTCATTCAAAGTCGGTTTTGGCGATTGCGTGAGAACTAACAAAGAAGTGTGTCAACTTTTAATGATTTACGTCCCGACAGGGGTCCTATAACACGTTTGACGGTGACTAAAATAAAAAATACAAAAGAATTACCTCAAACGGGAAGACCGCAGACCGCCACGGACGAATTTGTGAGACAAATTTTTAAGAAACAAATACTAAACCCACTATGGACGTATTCGGAAAAAAAAGATGAATTAAAATCTGCAAAAATATACAGGGTGTCCCATTTAAATTTAAAAAGTTGACGGTACTTCCGGTTAAACCGGAAGTACATTAATCGCTAATATAATGTCTTCGGATGCATTAGACGTCACTACACTTGCCTGCAAATTTTCAGCAATATCACTCTTTCCGTTCCAAAATTATTTGCTTGGTTCCATACTTTATCCCAACCCTGTACATATACTTGATATACCCTCTACATGATCCTGATCAAATTTTCAAGAATTAAGGCCCGGTCAAACAGAGAACGCGGCGTAGGGCGTTCTCTATTAATACAATGGAGCGCCGTACGCCGCGTTCTAGAACGCCGCGTTAGAGCGTTCCATTGTATTAATAGAGAACGCCCTACGCCGCGTTCTCTGTTTGACCGGGCCTTTATACATATATTTTCGTGATGAAAATTTCATCAATTAACTATCTGCAAATTTTCAAATTCAATTAAATACCCCGAAATTAAAAATCTTAGGTCACGGATCTGAACCAGCTAACGTAGACATTTTTTCTCATCAACACCAAGAAACCCTACACTAATAAATCCAACCTCAATATAATGATCCGGTGAAATTTGACGCTACTTTCCGGACTACCAGCGGCCAGTGTGCGACCTACCACCATCAAGGAGCTGCCTCTGAATCATTACTTTTAGGATTGCGCATACAAAATCCTGGTTTACTTCTTCTAACCCATTCGAATTCGTTGATTCCATTGCATTCTACAAAATTGGTGAAACCGAAAGCTGGTGAAACTTCTGAAAATTTTAAATTGTTCGAGCGTGATTTAAAAAACATCTCGAAACAAACTCAACCGAAACCATCTCTAAAACTTTCCGATATCATTGTCAGTGTGAACTGTGAATTTAGTAAAGCTATTTCTATGCCTACGTAAGAAGTGGCATATAACCAATGAATTTGAGTCTCAAAATCATACGAAAAAACTTGAAATTTGTGTTTTGGAGCACCTACGGTATAGTAGCGGCACCTTTTACTTGACCGCGATGTTGTTTAGACGGTCGATTAAAGAAAGCTTAGGTTAATTCACAATTCGATCGAGAAGATACATGTGAGGAAAGGTATAAAAAAATGAACATTTATAACTTTAGCAGTTAATGTACTTACCGGCCCGCCTCCATGATGCTCTGGTCGTAGTCGTGCACGAGCCGCTTGATGTGCGACAGCTTCTCGTGCAAGTACTGGAACCGCCGCTTCGCCCGCTGCTGCTCCGTATCCTTCTTTGCGTCCGTGTACTCGCGGTATATCTGCTTTCTAATGTCCTATAAATAACATACCACCATTACACTTTCAAATTCGTCACATACATACATTAGATGTATACTGAGTGACACCCAAACTGGAGAACTTAGTAAATGGTTAAAGTCTTATATATATTTTGGGAAACAGTTGCGGTAGGTATGAGTAAGACATGATCAGTTATTACTTACTGAAAGAGAAATCTGAAAATTCAGTAGGTTTGCACCTCCACGTAAAATTCGACACTGTTCAACTACTCTAGGTATTCTGCGAAAGAGATGGTTGCTTCTTGTAAGTTCCCTCAAAATAGTCGTAGTTCGTATAGTATAAGATAGATATGGATACATCTGTAATAGGAGACACTCGTGATTTTGCTCGCCATAAAGGAAGTTTTCTGGAAGTGGCATGAATCTTATCAATACTGCGACATTGACCCTAAAGCGAATACCAAGCATTCAAAACCAATACAAGTGTACAAAACTTCAAGAAAATGATCTCCACCTTGTCCAAAGTGACACTGATGTGGTTGAGAATATCAAAATCCTTGTTTGGAACATGTCCTGAATCGCATCAGGCACGATGTCCATAGTCCACGACAGCGCTGTTCGATCTCATCAGGTGGACCTGGGTAAAGCCCGGTATCAGGCTGATATGAAAACAGTGAATCAACAGAAACAACTATATCGATATCCTTGAGCTCACTTTGGGTAAGGTGGAAATTATTTTCTTGATGTTTCCCAATGGAAGCACTCGAACCAATTAGTGTTATGCAATGTGGGTAGGGCAATTAGCCCTCGAAGTAATTGTTTCTGTTGGTTCACTGCTTTTGCACAAGATTGCAGTCAGCTATTAATAACTTCTCACAGCTCGTTATCATACCTTACCTCACAACTACAAGATCCTAGTTTATAGCAAGTCTGGGGCTTAGAGTAACAACTGAACATAGAGGTAGTAAACAAACCACTTCAGCATGGCGTGCTCAAAGCCATCATCTTTGACAATTCAGCCTCCAAACATTGGTCAGCTGTGACCTCGCAGTGACAGTTCAAATCGTAAACAATGCTGTGTAACGCCAACTAGCCTGAAAATTCTTCCAATGCAACCCATATTACAAACACTGCACTTTTTGAGTCCCGTCTCGAAAAACTGTTAAACTACACTCGAATATGGCACAGCAAGTCCGTAAAGCTTCACTACAGTTACCAACAAATAGCAAATTCGATTTTACTGACCAAGCATACAAGACGCACAAACAAAACAAAAGTTTGACAGTCGAGCTTCTACCGTAAATAAGTCGCCACGAAAATTATATCGGCGTTGCCAGCTCCTCAAACTTTATGTAAGACTTCAGAATTTGCGTTTATGATGAAGAAATCTGCAGTAACGCAGTAGAGGTCAACATATCTATTGATTTTGCTGTAATGAATCCTGAACCATCAAAATATCGTCTTTTTTAACGTAGAATGGAATATTTCTGAATACTATACAATTAAGACGATAGTAAACAATTATGATTGCCGTATCTGGTGGTCAATATGACATAAGAAAAGATGTCGGCTTATTAGAATTAGTTGTTTACTACCTCTATGTTCAGTTGTTACTCTGAGGTCTGGGGGAACTCAACTAGAAGCAAATATCAACCATCTCATTCGCATCATGCCCCTAAGAGTTGCAGTGTCAAATTTCGCATGGAAGTGCATAACACTCCCGAATCTTCTGATTTTCCTTTCAATAAATATATTTCAATAATAAATTGTTGATTTCTTACTCCTACCGACCACAACTGTTTCCCAAATTTCAATAAAATATACTTGCATTTGTTTGAAGTATCGTATACTTACTTTATATTTAGGACTATTCTCCTCCGTCTGTCTAAGCCTCTCCTCTAACTGAGCAAACCTTTTAGAAACTTTTTCTACTACCCCATGCAAGTCCCTATATTCAGCATAATCGGCGTTGAAGTCCGCCTTATACCTCCGCCTTTGATCGGGATCTTGAATGGTAACATATTGCCTGGAAAGATATTAACAACAGTTAAAAATGTCGATGCATGTACATTGCATAATGTCATCTGATAGATTGAGCAACTAACCACATGATTTTTGGTAACAAAATGTAGCTCTCGCAATTTTTTTCACCCTGTGTCTTTTGAAATGGAGCGGTTTTTCAAAACTCATCAAAGAACAAAATATTTTAAAAATGGTTCTAAGGTCACCCTTTAAATTTGCATGTTTACCAAATATCCTGTATCCAGAGGTGCTTCAGCCCTTCGAATTATTTTCACTATATTTATGATGTATTACACCCCCTCCTGAAAATCATTCATCACCACGAGGATAATGAGTGGTCCATAACACAACCACTAGACGCAGACCCCCCCGAATTTCAATCCTGTCTATGCCCCCGAATGTAGGTTTTCAATTCGACATTTATATCTTTTTGAGAAGCTGGGCAAGTTTTTCCAGTGAGTAAAACAAGTGAACATGTTACTGATTTTTGACGTAGATTTTTGATTATATAGATAAACATGACAGATTTTGGGTAATTATTAGATTTCCGTTAAAGTTGAAAAATTTCAAAAGTTTTTTCCATACATATATTGATCAAAATTTGTTGCATTAGAGCTCTCCTATTATGCCCCGAAAGGAACACGTCGAATTACATTAAATCCTGTATACTACATTATTACGTAAATGTTGTTCCATCAAATTAAATATGGAGTGGCGGTTTACTTACTTTTTGAAGTCAGGAAATTCGTTCTCCTCCACTTTGACAATCCCACTATCCAACTCTTGTGCTGCAATGCCGTCCGTCTGACTGTCCGGACTCACCCTTGCTATCCTCTCCTTATTATATTTGTTCCTATCACGTTCCCTCTCCCTTTCCTTCTCCCTCGACTCCCCTCTACCGTTTGCATTATTATACCTGCAACAAAATATGAGATAAATAAGTTGCGTTTAACGTCTGCAACGTGGTTTTATTAATAAAAACTTATAATAAATTTAGTTTAACAACTAAAAATCACGCTTTTATAGCACTCAGAAAGTTTTCTTGAAAACATTCTACATTCTGTTGAGCAACTTAGAAGACAATAGTGCAGTGGTTCTCAACCGCCGTTCCGCGGAACCCTAGTGTTCCGCGAATCCATCTGAAGTGTTCCGCGAAATATTTAAGTGTTCAATATTAATTTATTAAAAAATGTTCAAAGATTCTGATAAAAGAAATATATATTTCGGGATAATTGCGCAACTTGGCAATACCGCCTATTCGTTAAGGAACTCTTTGCTTAAGACTTGCGATTATGAATTCTGTCAGTAGTCAGTCTAGTCTAGTCGAGCAAGCGCCATGCCGCCGACGATCGCTCAGTCAGCCGAACTGCCCCATAGTTGTTTGAACCTGTTATTATTTCGCGCGTACAGTTCAAGATTTAAGAGGTTCTGTTTTGTTAATCAGGTAATTTATTATTTTGTATAGTAGATGATTTCACTTGTATTTATTATTATGTATATTATTTTAGTGTTGTGGTTATATAGTATACAAACATGGATAAGTTTCTCAAACGTAAGCTTGATGTTAAAGAAGAGGAAGCAAGCACCAGTCAGAATACTATAAGTGCAGAAAATATACAATAAACGCACGAGATTGAAGCAAAACGTAACAAAAAATCGACAAATCGACAATATTTGGACGAATATTTGGACGAATATTTAAATTTTGGCTTCACCTGGACTGGAGATACAAACTGTCAAATACCAAAATGCATCACATGTGGAGAAAAACTGGCCAATAGTGCTATGGTTCCTGCGAAGTTAAAGCGTCACTTTTCCACAAAACACGCTAATCTGGCAACGAAAAATAAGGAATACTTCAAAAGAACATTAGAAATGCAGGGTAAACAAGGAAAACGCTTTCAAACGGCAGTAACAATTTCTGATAAGGCACAAACAGCTTCCTATAAAGTAGCGGAACCAATCACGTTAAAACAAAAACTCCATACTGAAGGAGAGTCTCTTATTTTACCAGCATGTTGTGAAATAGTCAAAATTATGTTCGGACGAGAGACAGAGAAGGAGTTGTTAAAGATTCCTCTTTCAGATGATACAATAAAAAGGCGGATTATAGACATGTCAGAAGATATTGAAAAGAAAGTCATAGATAAACTATCATCAGGAAGAAATTTTGTGATACAGGTGGATGAGTCAACGGACATAAGTGATAAAGCTCATTTACTAGCATTTGTTCGTTTTATTAATGAAAATGAAATAATTAACCAGACTTTATGCTGCAGAGAACTTCCCGAACGTACAACGGGGCAAGATATCTTTGACTCTATAAATTCATATATGGAAAAGTTCAAAGTGTCGTGGGAGCATTGCGTAGGAATTTGTACTGACGGAGCTCCATCAATGGTTGGGTCCATTAAAGGGTTTGCTACGCTCATTAAAACAAGAAATCCAAATGTCATATCCACGCATTGTTTTTTACATAGGGAGTCATTGATCGCTAAAACCTTACCACCAGATCTAAAATATGTGTTAGAGCAAGTAGTATCTGTAGTCAATTACATTAAATCAAGACCGTTAAAGACCCGTCTCTTTAAACAACTTTGCAACTCTATGGAATCTAAGTATGAATGTTTACTATTACACACTGAAGTAAGATGGTTGTCCAGAGGTGTAAAGTGCTATGTCGGGTTTACGAACTCAAAAAAGAACTGTTAGCTCTTTTTGTAAAAGAAGGTAACGATTGTTTTGCGCAATATCTTGGAAGCAATATATGGTGTGCTAAACTCGCATATTTGGCTGACATATTCAACTACTTGAACTGCGTTAATACAAGCATTCAGGGAAAAAACGAAAATATTTTAACATCTACTGATAAACTGTCAGCATTCCAGAAAAAATAAATTATTGGAAAAATCGTATTACAGAAATAAATAAAATTGATATGTTTCCATTACTTCAAAATGAAGATAACAACGAAATTATTCCCATAGTAATAGAACATTTATCTTTATTACAAGAAAAAATTGCTAAATATTTTCCATCTCTGGATATAGAAAAATATGACTGGGTACGAAATCCATTTGGTGAAGCTGTTACATCTAGCAACGGATTATCTCTGCGAGAAGAAGAAGATTTTATCTCATTGTCATCTGATCGCACTTTAAGAATAAAGTTTAATGAAGGTGTTGAACATTTTTGGATTTCTGTCCAAGACGAATATCCAGCTCTTTCCAAAAAAGCACTTAATGTTTTGTTACTTTTTTCCACTTCTTATCTATGAGAGTTTGGGTTCTCAACTTTGACCAATATAAAAACTAAAAAAAGGGAAAGATTAACTAATTTGGAGGATGAAATGAGAGTAGCATTACCCCATATCAGACCAGACATTGCGAATATCTGTAGATCTCACCAAGCTCAAATATCTCATTAACTATATTTTTAAGGTATATGGCGCGTAATGTAAAAAAGCCGTTTTTACACCAAAAAATGTATTTTTATTGTATACGGGTACTATTCTTTTGTATTTTAGTATTAAGCACTGGACTAGTAAAATTAATTATTTTATTTAAATAAATATGCTAATACTAAACGTGGTGTTCCGCTATTTTTTTAAATTTCCATAGGTGTTCCGCGTCCACAAAAAGGTTGAGAACCACTGCAATAGTGGTTCAACTTCATAAGCAGATTCCTTGATCTTCCTTTTGCCATTTGTATTCTATTTGACACGTACAGATACAGTCTACATAACTCTACAGTTGCGACTCTTTCGTTAGGTCATGTGAGTAACTTTATTTTTCCATCTGAATCTGAGAGACTTATTTCATGCTTAACAGATAAATGAGTATTCTTTATAAAAAAAAAAAAACGTTTACCGGACAATCAAAACACAATACACAGGCCGAGTTTGAATCCAGACCTACAAGAAAAGAAAAAGACGCACTTGTACACTGACAATTTTTCAGCAAAAGCTGAAAGCCTATGGCGCTGTAGAAGCGCTGCGAGAGGATAAGTATCAGTGCACGTTTTATTTGAAACGCTGCAGGTTGTAGTCGTCGGGAAACAAATTTCCCGGCAACTCATTCCACAGCGTCGAGGAGGAAGGAATGCTGGAGTAGATTGGTTCGGCAAGTAGGGACCTCGACCTGAGAAGGATGAGCTCGCAGAGCCTCTGTAGTGTTCCTCGTTTGGACGGCCTTCGGTGTTATTATCTGGAAGAACTCACTCGAACACTTTCCGTGATAGAAGTAAAACAAGGACAGGTCAGCCACCCTTCTTCGATGTTAGGCGTATCGATTAGTCTAATTATTGTTCTCTTCTGGGTAGTGTCCAGAAGCTTTATAGAGCGCTTCGGAGCGCATCCCCACACATGGGACCCTTGTAAAGCAGCAGTAGTTGCTCTGGTGTATACAGCGTACTAGAGCGGAACAAAATTCTAAGCTTCAGGGATGCCGTTTTAGCAATACTGACGGCGTGGTTGTGCCAGGACATGTTATTGTTGATATTGATCCCCAAAAGCTTGATGGAAGGTGACACAACTATTGGGTGACGTCCAAAGTGAGACTTCTTTGTCAGTGTTGTTGCCTGAGTTACGTTAAACAATCAATGGTTAAACTGTACATTATTTACTAATCCCCACTCGACAATTGTTTTGATATCTAAACATGAAATGAGATGATGAAGAAACTGTCTACTCACCAAGTGGGTTGCGTCATCTGCTCGCCACTTCCTACCCCTCCGCTTCCGTTGACATGGACGTCAACTTCGTGCGGTTCCTGCTTGAGCGGCCGACCAGCGGTCACCTCCTCCTTAACCGGCACCATGGGGGCGGAACCATGATGGACACCGCCGTTCCCAGGTGAACCCGACCTGTGGATAAAACAAAAATACGTGAGTAATGAAAAATGAAAGATACATATGAACAAAACATACGAACGTTGTTTTATAGAAAAATGTATTGGAAATATTGCTAATAATCATATCAGGTTATTAGGTTAATAAAATGTATATACTCGTACTATGAAGTAATGATAATAGATAGAAACCTCTTTTCAATAACCCACTGCCATTCTTATGGCCGTATGCACTGGCTTGCTTAACTGTGGCTTAATTTTAGGTGGACCTTATCCCAAAAATTTTAATTATACTGCTGTCATTCATACATATATCAGAAATTTTATATGGGTTGCAAACCTTTCAATAAATTGGAGGATCATATACAGAACGCACCCACAATTAGTATTTTTAAAACACGGTTGAAGAACTTTTTACAAGAAAAATCATTCTACAGCTTGGATGAATTACTTGCTTGGCAGATCAAATTTTGATTTTTACTTATTTTATCGATGAATCCACCTAGTGGACTATTTTTCTTGTTATGGTGTATACTGGCATCATTCAAAAAATAAATAAACTAATGATTATTATTATTATCCTGAGTTTCCAAGTTTATGTCGCATGACTGCGGTAGCAACAAATGTTAACGGGCTGTGCCAAGTCAATACCTGAACTATTACTGATCTGAATTTAGAAAGGATCGTAGAATATTACAGGTCTTCAGAATTACAGACCTTTGAAATATTTTGTGTAACCTTTCATCCAGGCGTAACTGTTGTAGGTGTGTGGTGTAAGGCCTGAGACCGATATAATTAGGGGGACAATAGTAATTTTGTTTTGCTTCCAGAGTCGTTTTATTTCTATCGCGAGTTCAGTGTATTTAGATATCTTCCCAGCTTAGGTGTTTTGGATATTCGTATCGTTGGGAATAGCAATATCTATATATAAACTATATCTGGCCTATTTGCCATTTATTATTATTAACTGAAGTTAAAGACCAAAAATCTCAGCAGAAGACTTCTTTGGCTTAATTAGTACAATACTAAGTATATTACAACGTACTGTATATAGGTAGTATCAAGTCGCGCTCTTGAGTAGAAACGGAAATTCAACGGTTTTTGAGGTATTTTTTTTGTGTTGCTGTGTTGATATAGACTGTGAGCGGTTCGTGGCTGTCTGCACGAGTGCGGTTTGCTGAGGAGGACTCATATTCTGGAAGTTCATTGCCGAGTGGTGCTTTGGGACAGTTTATTGACATCTGCCAGTCTCTGACACCACTGGCCTATTTTTGATAGTTGGACGGAAAGTACGTTTTTATGGTAAACTCGAGCCAGAGAGATACTGGAAACACAAGCCACGATGAACAAGAAAAAGGATTTTTGTTGGAAGACATAATCAAAACCAAAGATTACACAATACACATCCAGGAACAACTAATCAAGGAATTGCAAGAAAAAAATTGTTATTTACAAAGGAAATTAGAGAAGTTGGAAAAAACAAGCCACATCAGTAAATCATTCGCTGACATCGTTAAAAATAGTCCAGTAGCAGTAACACGTAGTGTAGAACAAAATGATACCATTGAAAGTGTCCCAACATCCAATATAACTTTGGAACCAAAAATAACAACAAAGGCTGTTGATAGTAGATAGTACAGTAGAACCAGGAAATACTGTTGTCATAAAACCAAATGATAAAAATCAAACCTGTGCACAAACAAAGAAAGCATTGAGCAAACATATAAATCCTGCAAAGATGAATATTTCCATAAAAAAAATTAATGATCTTAAAGATGGAGCTATAAAAATTGAATGTAAAAATATGGATGAAATAAAAAAACTTAAATCAGAAGTTGAACATCACGTTGGAAAAAGTTATACAGCTAATGTCGGTCGTAGGAGATTGCCAATGGTTAAAGTTGTGGGATTTAGTGAAGAATTAAACAAAGATGAATTGTTAGAAGACTTAAAGGACAATAACAGTGTTATAAGTAAGGATTCTTCAATAAGAGTAGTAGCAATTAAGAAAATGAAACATCGGTATCTGGCTATCCTGGAATTAGATGAGAGAACATTTGATGCAACTATGAAAGAAGGTGTACTGTTTATATCCATGGATGTATGTACAGTTTTTGAGCATTATGATCTCCTGAGGTGCTTTAACTGTTCTGGATTCCATCATACAGCAAAAAATTGTACAAAGAAGGGTATATGTATAAAATGCGGTTCTAGTGAACATCAATCCCAAAACTGTGATACAGCTAAAAACTTAATAACATGTCCAAATTGCAAAGAGTCAAATTTAAAGTACAATACAAATTTTACTACAAATCATTCATCATTCGATAGAATATGTAATATTATACAAATTGAATACAGAAACTCGAAAAATAGACCTTACTATGGTGAGAGCTCATAGCAATTACAAGAAAAACAATGTGCCAACCTCATATACCATATAAACATACAAGGGTTCTTATTACATAAAGATGAGGTACAAAATTTTTTGTTCTCCGAGAGACCATTAGTACTCTGTTTAACTGAAACACATGTTACTATAGACATTCAAGATGAAGAAATCTATATCCCTGAGTATCATGTAATAAGGGCAGACACAGTTTCAAAGCACACAGGTGGTATATTAGTATATATCCTGCAAGGCATCACAGTTAAAGTAGAAAATGTTATAACTTCGGAGTATGAGTGGTGGTACATAAATTTGAAGATGAGAATACGTCAAATGTATAATCTGCACGTTTATTATCGATCTCCAAGTGGTAATATTAACAAATTTTTAGATTTTTTTTGAAAGTATATGTGAAAACCAATATTACCAAAATTGTTCCACAGTACACGTGGGAGACTTTAATATAAATTACAGCTCTCACGACTTTTATGTTAAAAAATTCAAACAAGTAATAAGCTTTCAAGGATTATGGCAGAAAGTAGAAGAGTGCACCAGAATAACAAACCATTCTAGAACTACAATAGATTTAATAATTACCAATGAACAAAATCTTCCTGTTAAAGTTATGCATACTCCAAAAGTAAGTGATCATTCTTGGATATGTTTTGAAGTGGAAAGTATACTTAATGACAAAACTTTGAAGGAAATTGCAACTATTGACTATGCGAAGTTACGAGAAACCCTTCTACAACACAACAATATTTCTGGAATTATATTTGATGCAGACAACTACTTTTCACAGATTATGGATAACATGGAACTTTGTATAGGAGAATCAACAGTAAGGAAAAGGATATATCAGAGAAAGAAATCAACATTGTGGTTTTCACAGGCATTCAAGGACTCTAAATTAATACGTGATAATAACTATAAAAAATTTATGATTACCAAAAATCCAGAACATTGGGCAGAATATACAAAAGCGAGAAACAAGTGTGTAGAAGTTCTCAAAAGTGAAAAGAAAAAATTCTATGAAAACAAAATTGACAGTAATAAGAACAACAGCAAAATGATGTGGAAAACATTGAAAAACATCGTCTCTCCCAAAATAAATAATGAATTATCTAGAATGCGTTTCGATGACGGCATCATAACAGAAAAATTAATAATAGCAGAACGAATGAACATTTATTTTATAAAAAGTATAAATGAAATAGTGGATTCAATTGATGATGGTGATGCCAAATTATGTGTATTAAAAGAATCACACAACCAAACTATGGATCATTTCAGAACATTAGATATATCTTATCTTCGAAAATCCATCTCAAAATTGAAATCAAATGAAAATCCTAGTGAAAATTTATCAAAAAATATTTTAAACGAATGTTTTGATATAATTGGAGATAAATTACTTTTACTGTTGAATCACTGTTTGATATATGGCAAATTTCCATCTAAACTGAAATGTTCTACCATTACTCCTGTTCCAAAAGTTCAAAACTCTGAATTATATACAAATATGCGGCCAATAAATGTACTACCAGATGTTGAAAAGCTTTTTGAAGGAATTATATATGAACAAATTATGGAATTTATTGAGGAAAACCAAGTACTGACAAAATATCAAGCAGGCTTCAGAAAGACGTATTCTACGGAAACAGCAATTCAAGTAGTAGTAGAAGATTGGAGACGTTCTATGGATGAGAAGAAATGTACATTAACAGTGTTTTTAGATTTCAAGAGGGCATTTGAGACTATAGACAGGGCAAAATTGTTAAAGAAATTATATCACTATGGATTCAGGGGGGCAGTGTATGAAATTTTCCAAAATTACTTAATAAATAGGAGTCAGATCACTAAAGTAGGAAACACTTTTTCAAGTGTCAAGAATATTTCGGTTGGAGTACCACAGGGAAGTAAATTGGGCCCACTACTATTCATTTTATATATCAATGACATACCAGATATTTTGGAGCATTGTAAAATTCAAATATTTGCAGATGATACTTTAATATACATATCGGAAACAAAATTAGACATTGCGTTGGAACTTCTAAATGATGATATGAGAAAAATTATCAATTGGTTGAACGTCAATAAACTGAAACTAAATACCAACAAAACAAAATGTATGATAATAGACAAACATTTAAACGAAACACCAATTACCCTTTTGGTTAATAATGACAAAATTGAAGTAGTTAAATCTATCAAATATCTGGGCATATACGTAGATAGTAGATTAAAATTTGAAGACCACTTTGATTATATTATTTCAAAAATATCCAAAAAGACAAATTACTTTTATAGAATTTCCCAAAGCCTCAGTGTTTATTCTAAAAAAATTGTGTACAACACTATAATTCTTCCTCATTTATTATACTGTTCAACTACTTTATATACCGCAAATGAAGCCATATATTCAAAATTACAAGTGCTGCAAAATAAAGCAATGAGAATAATTTTGAATAAAAATAAGTTCACAAAGTCACGTTATATGTTAAAAGAACTTCAATGGTTGAATATAAAGAATTTTATATTGTATCTAGTTCTCATTTTCATATTTAGATTAAAAAATCATTTATTGCCGGAAATTTTAGAAAATTTTATTGAATTAAACAATCAATATCATAACTATTCAACTAGAGGAAATATAGATTTTCATCTACAAATTTGCAACAGCAATATCACAAATAAATCGGTGTTCCAAAGAGGGTTATATGAATTTAATAAACTGGACAATAATATTAAATCAGTTACCAATTTGAAAGAATTCAAGACAAGATTGAAAAAGTGTTTCTTGGATATACAAGATTTATAGTGAGGTAATCTCATGAATGTACTCGGCGAATTAGTTTGTATTCTTGATAACAGTTATAATGTAGCGATTATGCTAAATAAATCTACTACTACTACTACTACTACTACTTAACCTATAATAATTTTATTCACATGTCAATTGGTGACGTTTGTGCGGTTTGTGGACTAAGGAAGACGTAGATAAGCTGTCTTTCGAAAGATATGGAAGTTTAGATGAACTGAACGATTTAATTATAATATGGAATTCCGAGAAGGATGTACCAAATAATGGATCACTTTTACAGTCTTGAAAACCACACATTTTTTTAACACTTCAGGGTGACAAAAGAAACTGCCTTAATTATATCGGATGACATAGAAACAACTCTTGCATATCGGTACCACTAGTAAGTATTATGATAATCATGGTGTAGAAAATAGCTATTTCGTTTTGAAACCAATCTGTATTTCATTTTAGTAACAATGCAGTTTCACTAATGAATCAACTATTGGTCTTTCTGAGATTTTGGGCAACTGAGAGCCATTTGACGTGCATAGCGGATTTTACTGGAGCTCATATTGTGTCAACTGCCTCTCGTATTGTAAATAGCGTAGCTAGAGTAGTAACACAGTTGCATGGATATTATGTTAAAATGCCTATAACGGCAGACGAAATATCTCAGAATCAATCAATTTTTATTAACAAGCGAGTTGTTTTTCGTTTAAACTAAAATTCTTTGCTCGTTCGACTTTTGATCAGATAATTTGACATAAATATCCGATGTTGCCAGCTCACTCTGATACTCAGTCTCGTTAAGCGGGGACAGTGCAAACAAAATTAATCCAAGGTGAACCACAATTTTAAGCTTCAGTGACAGATTTAAGCGGACTGGTGCAAACGTCCATTAATGTTCTATAATAATCTTAATATATTTCCGTCACATAGGCCCCGTTTCAAAGATGGATGCAGTCGATTTTATCCGTTCACAAATATGAGAATATTACGTAATACTAAATATCAATACATCGCAGGTTGAATGAAGCAAAATTAGGATGAATACAGGTTGAAGATCTGCCTTATTCAAAAATTGAAAGACATGTTATTGGTATTTATTTCACCACGAACTATAATCAAAATTCAGGTTTTTATAACCTCCAAAGTAAAGTTATGTGTCATCGATTGACCACAACAGCAAACCTAACTACTGGTTAACCTGAAATTTTGACATACACCGCTGATTATAAATACTTATTAAGTACTTATTAAGTAACGATTGTGAAACTCGCTCAGAGACGCATTTGTTGGCTTGTTTCGTACTTTATCTTTGGGTAAACTTATCTACTGGTTAACCTGAACATTTAACATACACCACTGATTATTGATTGTTTTAGCTAATCACGAGGCTTTTTAACTCCTTGTTAACTAACGATTGTGAAACTCGGCCTGAGACACATTTGTTGCCTTGTTTCGTACTTCATCTTCGGGTAAACTTATCTATTGGTTAACCTGAACATTTGACATACACCACTGATTATTGATTGTTTTAGCTAATCACTAGGTTTTTCAACTAGTTGTTAACTAACGATTGTGAAACTCGGTCCGAGACGCATTTGTTGGCTTGTTTTGTACTTCATAATCACTATGTTATTTAACTACTTGTTAACTAACTATTGAGAAACTCGGCCCAAGACGCATTTGTCGGTTTGTTCCGTACTTCATCTTCGGGTAAACTAAACTATTGGTTAACCTGAACATTTGACATACACCACTGATTATTCATTGTTATAACTAATTACTATGTTTTTTTTAACTACTTGTTAACTAACGATTGTGAAACTCGGTCTGAGACGCATTTGTTGGCTTGTTTCGTACTTCATCTTTGGGTAAACTTAACTAATCGTTAACCTGAACATTTGACATACGTCGCTAATTGTTTTAGCTAATCACAAGGTTTTTTAACTAAAAACAGTGAATCTGGGCTTAAGACGCATTTGTTGAGTTGTTTCGTACATACCATTGCAACGACCCACTGCCAAACCCGAAAGGGTTCGGTTTTTGTTGTCCTCCGCCTCCTCCCCCGTCCCGACTGTCGCACGTCCGTTTTCTTCCGCTCGCCCCGCCCCCGTATTCCTCGTCGTCGCTGATTTGACGTTTCACCTCGAACGATGGAGCAGAGTGAGCGAAGTGGGGATGGTAGCCGTTCGTGATTGGCGGCACTGTCAGGCTGTTGGCGGTCGTCGTGGTGGTGGGGGGTGGGGGCGGCGTCGCCGACGACCACATCCGGCTCGGAGATTCCCTGCTCCTGCAAATCAGAATTATTATTATTATTAGGTTGCACAACACGCCATGAAGGCCTAGGGCAGAAATGAATACAGTCTGGTTTTATACCGCTAACATTTATGTAACCTAAAATTGTCTTTGGGTACTTTCACCACCTATTTCCTTCTATATCCTGTACTATTCATCATTATTTTTAAATGTCATAATGTCACTTCAAAATATTACGGTCAAAATCATCAGTGAAAAAAAGGCTACAAATTGAAATTAGATATTATGGAATGCTAAGAGGTTCTACGTATATATCCTGCAGATATCCTGACATATAAAATGAAGCAACTCAAACATCAGTGGCAGATGAAATGAGGCCAAGTAGCAGCATGTAGGTTAGAGACATGAATTTCAGTTGTATATAATTTCAGCCAATACTCTACACAAGGCGTAGCCTTCAGAGTGGCACTATTTGTATAGACCAATACGAATAAAGTAATAATAAAATTCCACGCCACCTATTTCTGTCTACCGTCTTCACTTTCCAGTGTTTAATATTAATTTTCTTTAAATCATCTTTTGCCTTCTTCAGCCATCTCTCCCTTGGTCTACCCCTTCTTTTTTTTCTTATCGGTCTCCGGTTGAGAAGTAGTTTTGCCATTCTCATCCCATTCAGCCTCCCCACATGTCCTAGCCACCTCATTCTCTGCGCTTTGATGACTGCTATAATGATGGGGTTCTTTTATATGTCTTCCAGTTCCTGGTTTGTTCTCATCCTCCATCCGTCCTTACGCCTCCATAAATCGCTCTCAACATTTTTCTTTCCCACCTTATAATTTTGTCTTCCTCCCTTTGTTCATAGTCCACGTCTCTAAAGCATATATCGATGTTGGTCTTATAACAGTTGTGTAAATGCTCTCTTTGGTCTTTCTGGATACATATTTGGATTTTATAAGATTTTTCAGGGCTCCATACTTCTGGTTTCTTTTGACGATTCTTGCCTGTATTTCTTGTTTTTCCTGTCCATTTTGCTCTATGATTACCCCTAGGTACATAAATTCCGTAGTCCTTTCAAAAGTATATTTCATGTTGCTGGCCATAAAAGTTAGGTTCGGCTGATCATCGGAGGTTTTTTCCATTTGTCCCATGACCATATATTTTGTCTTACCTTGATTTATCTCTATCCCAAATTTCCTTGCTTCCGCAGCTATCCTTGCCGAAATTTTCTCTAGTTCTTTCTTGTGTTTTTGCTACTGTTAAGTTTTTTTTATGGTCAGCCTCCCATAAAGGCTGAAAGCCTATGGCGCGGTGGAAGCGCTGCAAGAGGATAAGTGTCTGGCGCACGTTAGATTTGAAACGCTGCAGGTTGTAGCCGGCTGGAAACAAATTCCCCGGCAGCTCATTCCACAGCGTCGAAGTTTTCCAAATGAAGTAATGCTGGAGGAGACTGGTTCGGGGAATAGGGACCGCGACCTGGTAAGGATGAGCTCGCAGAGCTTCTCTAGTGTTTCTGGTTCGGACGGCCTTTGGTGTTATTATCTGGGAGAGCTCACATCTTCTGTGATAGAATCTGGTAAAACAGGTATAGGTCAGCGACCCTTCTTCGATGTTTCAGTGGCTGTGGAGGTCCCCTGTGAGGCTAGGCGTACCGATTAATCTAATTGCTCTCTTCTGGAGTTCTGGAGAGTGTCCAGAAGCTTTAGAGTGCTTCGGGGCGCATCCTCACACATGGGAGCAATACTCCAGTGATGGTTGGATCTATCATAGGCTTGTTTAAAGTCTATGAAAAGCACATGTAGTTCCATTCTATATTCATAGCTTGTTATGTGTAGTTCCTTGAGAACGAATATTTGATCTGTCATACTCCTGCCGCTTATGAATCCAGGCAATTCAGAATTGTCGAGTTATAATGGACTAATTTTCATATTTTTTGACGGGGTTTTAGCAGATTCGAATCAAGGCGGCAAGGAAGACGGAAACTGCAGAATAGTAATTTAAGTAAGTTTGCAAAGTGATATACTTCGCAATATACCCAAACCAACCATCGAATATAGTGCAAAAGTCAACGACGGGAAGGATGTCACTAAAACAACGTTATCCCGTTGTCAGATTTAAGCACAGCATACCAAACAATCGGCAGAATACCTCAGGTTGGCGGTAACATCCCGCCATTCTGGATTAGAATCTGTCAAAAGGGGCATATACGTCGGTGAACACCATTGACGCTAGGTCGACGCTGGTATTTGCTGAGATTAAAAACAGGCGTACGCTGTGAGATTTTGTATATGTAAGCGGTGTTGATAGTATATGATCTTTAAAATGGATAAACAATGTGCTGGAACTGCGTGTGTTGCTAAACATTGCAGAAATAAGTACTATAATTGCAGAAAAAGGTTTTTAGATTTTTGAATGATCTCGTAAGGTAAGTATATAATTATAATATCAACAAATATGTATGTATGTCTGAAATGGCTCAACCGATTTGATAGATAACAGCTGATCAACCAGCACGCTTTTGTGCTAAATTTTATACAAGCCTATGTCTTTTCACCCCGTGTGGGGGCGGGTTAGAATATCTCCCATCGCGTATCCTGCGTGTCGTAAAAGGCGACTAAAACGAACCGAACTACTGTCGGTATATGCAGTAACCTCTTCTCAACCAACAGCTTTGGGTGGACGAGTTGAGAAGAGTCAGGACACCTTCTTGCCCTTGGGGTGAGAAATTGCCCCTAAAGGCGGATGAACCAGTAGATACCACCTGGTCAACGGCATGAGGATGCAGAAAGCAAATGGGAAACTACTGCATTAAAGATCTTAAAGATATCCCAAGAGAAACTCGTAAAATGAGTAAATGCATTTTACGAGTTCACAACATGTCTGTTAAGACATGATTATGATGATGTCTTTTCAGTAATTAGTAATTACTGAACAAAAATTGGGAACGCACTAAAAGGTGTAAGGTGTGACCGTTCACTTGAATGTAGTGGTTTTGGTCAAAATTAACTAAGTGCTAATCACTAATCATCAGCGTTTGGCGCTACCATCTATCAAATCGACGCAATCAAGCGAATGCACATCTTAACTTTATACTACTACCGCCATTTACTATCCATTGCGTAAAGGATTTTTCCTATTTTTTTATTTATAAATAATGGAATCACGAGCTCCTGAGGTCATTCTTTCTTTGTTTTATTTCTTTGTGTGCTTCGGTGCCTAAGGAAACTAGACTACTTTATGCGTTCCGGTACTTCCAATGATACTCGTTGTTGATTGCGTCTAAATATGTCACTAATAAAAAGTAATGATTGGTTCTATTTTAAAAAGTCAAATTCCACTAAAGCAGCTTAAAAAATATAGCCTTTCTAATGATGTAAGGTTGTGAATATCAATCTCTGGTAGTTTTCATTATTTTTAAATTTTCAATCAAATCGGTGTTTTTCAGTTTCCCCACCTATGAGCAACCTAGCGGGCCGTGAAATATAAACAAAAATCTATCTATCTATTATCCATTCGGTAAAGCATTTTTTCCAATTTTTCATACTGAGAAGGGAATCTTGAGTTCATTGAGGTCATTTTTCTTTGCCTTATTTATTTGGGTAGTAAGAGTATAAAAACTAGTGGAAATACATCCACTTGAAAATGCATTTCAGGTGTTTAATTCTTTTATATGCAAAATGTAAATTTTCGATAATCCATGTCGATATTGATACTTACGGCAGGTATATATAGATCGTAGAAACAGAATATTTTACATATACATGAAAAATGGTTTGATAAGGTAAATATCAGAAGTTGCTGATTAATACAGTATTTCGGAAGTCAACGAAGTGAAATAGCTTCTGAAGATGCCACCACTCGTATTGGCGAAATGTCAAGCCTCAACGATTAACGACGCCGGCCTAAAAACCCAAGAACCACAAATGCTGCCACTTGTAGAATGATTTTTTTTTTCTTTAGTTTTTGCGATATTTTTGAAAAACCCAAATGATGCGTTTTAGATAAATGAATTACCTGGGATTCATGTTACTGGCATCCCTAGAATCCGTGACGGGCCGCCTCCTGGCGTCCACCTCCACCTGTTGCCTGTTGGTGAGCGACGGCGGGGGCTGTTGCTGGTGGTAATGGCTGCCGCTGGTGCCGTAATGGCTGTTGCCGTGGTGGCCGTGATGGTCTGTTGCGCTGCTGATGGGCGGCTGTTGTTGCTGCTGGGCGGACGATGGCCGGCTACTGCACATACGATCGCATTCAATAAACAGGCAGCCAAATTTAATGGGTACAAATTTGTAATAATAATTTATGGTTTTTTTTAATTCTTCCTCGTGACTGAAAATGGGTACTGACGACATTGATGATGTCCTCATTATTTTTTAATATTTTATCCAGTGGCGCCTGGTGAGGTAGTGCCACAGTGCCATGGCACTACCTAAATTTTCGACAAAAACATATTTATCTATCTCTTAAACTTGTCTTATTGTATATTAGTTTCCAACGAGTTTTTCTATTTTATATGAAATGGTAATAGCGCATCATCGCATAAATGCTTGCACCAGGCAACACGTGGCAACTCACACCAACTCACACGATGAGATGGCAACAGCCTACGGTGCCGTTTCTTATACGGCACAAACAGAGTGAGATAAATCTTATCACAATCGCTTATGAGTGACGGAGATAACGCTATGCTGGACGTTTGGATAGGTTTTAAATACGAAAATCCGAAGTAATCGTGCCAGGCACATTACCCATATTTTCATTTATGGTTCACTATTTTTGTTTTGTTTCAGCAGTTTCGATTTGTTTATGTTTGATGCTGATGTCGACTTTTCTCGTTAAAGGTTTGAAATTTAGATCTTATTAGTTTGAATGAGTCGTGCGCTGTTTTCGGATCGGTAGTATCGGTACCTCTTTTGTGTTTGATTAAAATATATCATTGGAGCGAAAATGAATAAAATTGGCGCATTAGTAAACTCATTTAGTAATCTTCCGCTGGAAGAAAAACCAAAGATTAAGGAATTAGGACGTCCAACACCTGATTTAAAAATTGAAAGACTTAGTGGTAGTGGACAGAAATCGCGTGGTCGTAAATTTAATACAACTATTTATGATAAAAACAATTAGATAAGTGGCTCTGAACAAACTGTTTTGTTTTGTGTGTGTGTTCTATTTGGAGGCAATAACAAGGTTATTGAAAAATTTGCCACTAAAAAAGGAAGAAGAATGGACTTTATATACAAAAAACTTTAAGTTATGTACGCGTGTGTGAATATAGTGTTATTTTTGACAATCCTTTTTCTTTTTGTTTTAAATATATACTTTATAGTGACCCTAAAGGCTTAGTAAAGCTCAGCAGATAATTATAGCAACTGAGGGTAAGTTATAAGTATTTTTTTCAATTTTATATCGGTTTGAAATTTGTCATTCTGGCACTACCTCTCTAAGTTGGGACGAGCCGCCACTGATTTTATCTAATAAACGGGCTGTATAAAAAATATTGTACGTAACGCTATCCGAAAGTGATTTTACGGGACTCGCAGGCTCCCAGGACTTGCCTACGGTTCGCCCTGGAAACTGCCTACTCATCCTGTAAAATATCACTTTTGGAACTTGTTACGTAAATAACTATTTTTAATACTTTGGCGGGTCGTTTACTGTGTGGAATCATCAATACGCATTTTTAAGCTATTGCAAAATATGAGGTGTACAAAAAACTTAAGAACTTGGGAGTACTTTACCTTTACTTCTGTGAAATTGTGAAATTTTTAGGACCAGACAAGCTCTTAAATGAAAAGTCGGGACTCCTCACCTGTTATCATGGGCGATCCTCTGCCGTTTGAAGGGCAACCCGAGGCCGATAGAAGGATAATCGGAATCCCTATACCCGGCGCCTGTGGATGGTGGCCTCTTCGTGGAGACTGGGGGCGGCGGACTGCCCGGATGGGTGCTGGTGGGCGACTGCCCGCTGCCCGAACTGCTGCCCCCGTCGGAGTTGCCGCCGGGCGGCGTCAGGTTGGCCGGCTTGCGCCTGGAAACCACCGGATACATTAACAGTAGGCACATGCAAAACAGTTCTTCGTCCCGTTGAGGATCCATATTAACATACTCGTATTATGTAATGGTTCACCAGTTTTGAAACTTATTTTGTACTGTAGCGTATTTTTGTTAAGACAGGATGACAAAGAAATAGGATGATAGCTTGACGCTAGCTTGGGATCTTTTTCTTGTTTCTATATAGGGATTATGGTGGCGACGCTGCACTTCTCTGGGAAGGTTCCACTAGTCCATATTGTGTGGTACAGTTGCAAGAGTTAGTGATGTCAATATTGTAACTACCCGGTTGAAATAACCGTTACACCACTAAATACTCGGTACCGGGTAAACGCTAAAATAATTACCCGTTACGTTATCTTGGCTCAGCATTAGGTAAAAATACCAACCAAAGCTTCCGATCCAAGCCGCCTCGATCGGTATCGATTATTACCGAATCCCAAAGCAGCGCGATGTGCGGTGCGCTGAGTATCTTGTACCGGTACCGGTATTTCTACCGGTAGTTTTTACCATCGTCTCCTGTATCGGTATACCCTACAACCCTGACTTCTGATTCGCCCTGGAATACCGGTAACGGGTACTGGGTACCGGGTACTTTTTACAATATTACTCGGTATAGGTGATACAAAAATGTACGTATGTTTGACATCACTAGCAAGAGTTGTTCTTTCGCTGATTTTGGCAGCGGATGTATGAATTCGTAGTGGATGCTATCATCTCCTGGAGCGGTATTTTTTTGTCTCCGTCAGTACACATTCAAATTCAGTCACACAACAGGAGCATTCCTGTTGTATTCTGCTTGGTGTTGCTCACCAAAGTCGATGTAGTGTTTCTTTATGGACAAGGAAAGCTATATTACAGTTGTCATCACTATTTGTTTGTTCAAAGTGGTTGGCAAATACATTGGCGATGTCCTTTCCATCATAGACAAACTGACTTTCTACTTTTAGCACCGGTGATACTGAAAGCAGTTTTCTTATTTTGATAGTCCTTATTTTGTTCCAAATGTCAGAATGAGAAGTGTCTATTGTACTTTTGAATAACTGATATTTTTTAGTCCCTTGGTCGACCCATCTCCATTTTCAGTATCTTAAAGAATGAAATCTGCCCCGCGCATATATCCCTGAATTTGTGGTACTTTGTACTTTCGTCGTGCATTTTCTCCTCCTTCGTTCTTAAGCCTCGAAGTTGCCATTTTAATGTAATACAAAATCATATCATGTAGAAACTTTTTTTATAATTATACCTGATAAATCAATCTTCTGTTTTTGGATTCCCTACCTGGCCCCACTTTATATGACAAACTGTTCAACGAACAAACTACATAGTTTCTTGCAATCCTTCGACTTACCTATTATGGGTCACTTTGATGCTCATTTTGTACTGTGTCGTATTTTTGTAATAGTTTACATGTATATCTTATTCCATTTCTAGCAATGATTTCCAAATAATGTATGTATCTTAGTTCTTTCGTTGCCTCATCTCTATTTTCAAAATCTTAAACAATGGAATTTGCTCCGCGCATATATCCCTGAGTTTGCGGTACTTTCGTCGTCCCATTTTTTCCTCCTACTACATAAAGCCTTGCATATAAGTTCCTCATTTTTGTAATACCACATCAAATAATTGAGAAACTTCAAATCAACGGTCTTGTGTTTGGATTCCTTACCTTGCCCCACCGCACATGACAAACTACTTGCCAAGTGAACTACATATCTTCTTAGCGAAAAATTAAAAACTTAAGTTTACTAAATCAGTAACATTGATCTATCCTAGTATGTATTTACTAGTTTTCGGCAGACCCGGTTTCCCTAAACCGTGTCAAAGTCTTGACAACTACTGACTGGGTAGTGGATTCTCGATTTGGATGACATTCATAGAAAATTTCAAATGCTAATACTTTCCGATCCCATATCAGACTATAATCAAGCATTTCTAATTTTAAATGAACAACTTATCAACGTCAGACGTATTGACATATTATGACAATAAGTTTCTGTCATATTTTACTAGCCTACTAACAGATCTGATATATATGTACATTAATATTATTGATGTAATAAAGTTTACAGTTTTAATTGTTTTCAAACATTCCTGTATTTGGGTACGAATATGTTTTGTCAATGATAAGAGAAAAAATTCTATCAAATGAGCCTAATCAAAGGTTATATGGATATTTAAGATAAATCAACTGCTTTTCGTTACTCATTTGTTTTCTGAAACAAAAATAACTGCCGTATTATGGGAAATGCAGTATTAAACAACTTTTATATTAAAATATCAAACAATTGTTATTTACTGAGATATATGCTGTATTACATACATAATGGACACCTGTGTAGCGAAGAGAATAACAGACACACAATATGGACATATTAAATGATTTTTATAAGTGCAGGGTTTTAACCGGCAAATATAAAATAAACATAAATAAGGATGGTGAAGGATGATGCAGAGAATGATATTTTGAATAAATAAACATGGATTTTCTTCAAAAAAAAAATATATGGATAAGGTAGTTAATCTAAAATGCATCTAGGTATTACCGTTTGAGTATCTGCCTTTCAGACTCGGTGTAGAAAGGCCAGTCTTCGTGTACCTCGCTCCACAGCGACCTGTTTAAGTGGAAGCAATTATCCTTCAAGAAGGCGATTTGTTTCAGTACAGGCGTCACTCCATTCCTCTCCCTCAGACCCTCTAATAAAACAAAAAAAAGATGCAAATTAATATAATCGATTACCATAGGTATTTTCGTTATATATCACGCATAAGCATTAAACGTTATAAGTATTTTAAAAACCAGCAGCACACCCAAATTAATTCGATTTTTTTGAAATGGTGGGGTATCATCACGGAAATTTAACCAACCTCTATCTGTTGTTGTGACCACTTTTACGCAAAATAAGTATTTATATGATCAAAACAAATATAAAAATGACAGTAAGGTATCAATGTTTAATATAAGTCTATGTTTTGCTACCTAGCTTTACTAGATGACGATGAATCAAACTTTTTGTTATTTGCTTGGTACTGCTGGTTTAAATTTTGTATGCGTCTGTCTTTAGGATACACATTTCTAAAAGAAAAAATACAAACCTTTCATGAGACGATCATGCAATTCAATTTTCTTGAACGGCTTCAATGCGAGTAGGTGAATTAACCGTTCTCTGAAATAAAAAAAATAGGTCAATGAGCTGATAAGTTTTTGAATGCAAAATGTATTACGGCTTTGTTTTTGAAGCATAATTTTGTCTATATTAATTCCCACATTATCAACTTGACAGAACAATATTTTTCCCTAAATTTGTAAGAGAAACAATCAGATTTTTTGCAACAAATTTCGGAACGCCAAAAATTCGTTTTTCTAAAGTTGCTTTGCTAAGTTGATATCAAAGAAGTATAATTTTTTCTAAATCTGTAAGAACAACATAATTAGTTCTTTTGTAACTAATTAGCAAAAATTATGGCGCAATCAGAAATTTATTTTCCTAAAGTAGTTTTTTTAACAGTAAACACAATCATTTCTTTCGCAACTAATAACAAACTAGTGATAAAGTAGCAACAAATTATGACGGGGTGAGGTCTTCATTTTGCTTCTGCAAAGTTGTTTTGCTAAGGTGATATCAACTTGGGGAAGCAGAACATTTTTTTTACTGTAAAATAACATAAATCAGTCCTTTTAAACTAATTAGTAGAAGTATCAGAGCAGTATAATAAGTTCTTCTGAAACTAATTGATACCGAAATACATCATATTCAGGTTTTAATTTTATTTTTGCTAAGTTGCTTTGCTACGTTGATATCAACTTAACCAAGCACCATATTTTTATTACTGAATGGTTATAATCCTCTATTTGTAGTAAAAACTTATTGTGTATTCAGGTTTTTATTTTGTGTTCATTTTTGCAAAGTTACTTTGCTAATTTGATCAGGAGCATCTCTTTTTTCTAAATTTGAGAGCATCGTAATAAATTAATTATATCGCCCTGTTGCTTGGCTAAGCTAATACAACAACTAGCACCATATTACTGCACGTTCAGGTTTTCAGTCTACAAAGTCGCTTTGCTAAGTTAATTTGGTTAATTTCAATATTGCGACGCAGCTTTTTAGAAATCCTTTCTAAATCTGTTTTAAGACGGATTTGCACCAAGACAACATGTAGCTAGCAAACGTCGCATGCTACATGTTGTCGTTTGTCGCTATTGTTGAATGCGACAAATGGAAAAAATAGGCAACTCATTCGTACGACGGGAATAGTTTTGTGTTATTTTGAGCGTAGCCATAATATGTAAAGCGTCGCTTTCACGGCGATAGTTGCTGTCATGATAACAACTGACACAACCGTGTAGACAACCTGATAGTCGCTATCGCACTGTAACGACAGCGGTATCACACTATCTCGTTTGAAGAGACGAAAGTTTTTGAACTATCGTGTCTACTGTCACCGTGCATACATATACGTGACAGCATGTTGTACAATATATCTGAACGATTTGATATTTTTTAGAGGAATATCAAAGGTTTCCATGATTATGGGAAAAAATTCTGTATACTTCAAAAATACATTTTTGAGCTTCTCTACGTTTGATTTTAACGATTTCACCAGCACGGGAGCCACCGCTGCAACCATGTCCGCCATATTGCTACTGAACTTACTCTATGTTCTGTTGTCTGTGCTGCTTGCTACTATCTCCTTTCAACATGTAGACATTTGACTTTCATGACATGACTATCACACTGACTATCATTAGAGTAACTATCACCGTGAAAACCAGGCTTTAAGACATGTTTTTACGGAGAATTTAGTTGTTGTGATAGTTGCTGTCATGATAGCAATTGTCACAAAAAAATGTCACCGTGTAGTTACTTGAGTACATTCAAACGGCGCTCTCACTGTGGAATGTGTTGAAATTTTTTTAAACCGGAAGCGATATTGACAAAACCAGATTTTTCCCGGACTAGTTTTCACATGCTGATTCCGAATCTGTATTTAGTTTTTCTCTAGCACCTGTAGTTATGGCTATCTTTTGTATACGGGCAGACGGACGGACGGACAGACAGAGGCTCTGCATAAACTCTCTCCAGTGAGAGCTAAAAATCGCAGGAAAAAGAACGATGGGAAGGAGAAGACATTCGTAGCTGAAGAATCTGAGGGATTGGTATAAATGCTCCAATAACCAGCTATTTAGAGCGGCGGTTTCCAAAGTTCGATTTGCTTTGATGATTGCCGACCTCCAGAATGGGGATAATAATAATAATAATAGTTCTATATTGCCCAACAGATAACCAATTACAGGGTAAAGTTCAAAATAGAGTACAAATTAAATATAATTAGAATTAGATTAGAATTTAAATGCATTCAAAATGGTTGAGAGGTGGTCAACATTTAAATCACAATTATTAGAAATTGTGTTGAAGTTTGAGCACATCACATTTATCGGAGAATTCAATAACATATTGGTACCTGAGAATTTACAGTAGAAGGTTGAAGCTTGGCGCAAATTATGTTTAGGTATTGAGACATTCATTTCACCTAGAAAATTAAAAGCATCGATTAAATTACGCCTCCGCTTATACAAAAAAGACAAACCTGCTCTGGATCTTCTAAGTTGCAAAGAGTCAACGTTGAAACGTTTTTGCAAAAGTGTCTGATCAGTCCCCCTTGGAGGATACACTCCATCAACCCTGAATGCCAAAAATTTTAAAAATCTACGTTGAACATTTTTTAAGGATATTATATGACACATGTGAAATAGATCCCAAACAATAGAAGCATATTCCAGCCTCGAACGAACTAACGAATAGTACAATAACATCAGGGCGGTTTCATTAGAGAACATTCTACAATTCCTGATTATAAATCCTAGCATTTTAGTAGCTTCAGAAGTGATAGCTGAGATATGAGATACAAAATCTAGTATGCAATCAAAGTTGACTCCACCTCCTTTACTTGAGTGCATCTAGTGAGTTCAATGTCATGAATTTTGTAGTTGTAAACAATTGGTGAAGTTTTACGGGTATATGTTAACATTTTGCACTTTGAAATATTTAATTGGAGAGAGTTGGCCTTGCACCACAAATCAATCTTGTCAAGGTCCTGCTGCAAACAAGTACAATCTTTCAAACTAGAAATTTTTTGATTGATTTTAAGGTTGTCATGCGAAAAGTAACGTATTTCAAAATAATGACTTTGTTAAATTGTTAATAAAAAGCAAGAAGAGTAAGGGACTTAGGTTAGAGCCTTGAGGGACGCCAGATGGAACTAAATACATTTCCGAGGAATGGCCATTGTACGAAACAAACTGGTATCTGTTATGGAGGTATGATTGCATCAGACTAATCAGAGAATCACTTAGACCGAAACACTCCAAACTGTTTATCAAAATATTGTGATCTAGTCGATCGAAGGCTTTCGAAAAGTCTGTGTAGACTACATCAACTTGGTTTAGCATCAATCACTTCCTGGACGTCTTGAGTAAACTGAGCCAAATTTGAAGCTGTCGACCGACCTTTCATGAAGCCATGTTGAGAAATAGATATTAGTTGCTTGACGTTATCATACAGAAAAATACAGGGTTGGGATAAAGTATGGAGAAAGCAAATAACTTTGGAACGGACAGAGTGATATTGCTGAAAATTTGCAGGCAAGTGTAGTGACGTCTATTGCATCCGAAGACATTATGGTTTAACCGGAAGTACCGTCAACTTTTTTAATTTAAATGGGACACCCTGTATATTTTTGCAGACTTTAATTCATCTTTTTTTCCGAATACGTCCATAGTGGGTTTAGCATTAGTTTCTGTAAAAACGGGAAAGATAAAGCTTCTTAATCATTTCAGGAGTAAAATGCCGGTCATTCAAAGTCGGTTTTGACGATCGCGTGAGAACTCACAAAGGAGTGTGTCAACATTTAATGATTTACGTCCCGACAGGGGTCCTATAACACGTTTGACGGTGACTAAAATGAAAAATACAAAAAAATTGCCTCAAACGGGAGGACCGCAGACCGCCACGGACGAATTTGTGAGACAAATTTTTTAAGAAACAAATACTAAACCCACTATGGACGTATTCGTAAAAAAAAGATGTATTAAAATCTGCAAAAATATACAGGGTGTCCCATTTAAATTAAAAAAGTTGACGGTGCTTCCGGTTAAACCGGAAGTACATTAATAGCTAACATAATGTCTTCGGATGCATTAGACGTCACTACACTTACCTGCAAATTTTCAGCAATATCACTCTTTCCGTTCCAAAGTTATTTGCTTGGTTCCATACTTTATCCCAACCCTGTATATGTGTCCTCTCTAGCACCTTTGCGAAATTCAAACGATAGTTCTTTACATCAGACTTGTCACCCGATTTCAATATTGGGCAGACCTTGGCTGTCTTCCAAATATCTGGGAATGTACATGATGGCACCTAAAGAAGAATATATTTGATCTTCCAAAGCTGTTTTTCTAAGTTGATGCTAGCGAGCATTTCTGGCGGGGTAGATGAGGAACTTACTTGAGCGGCCTCTTGGCGATATCCGGCACGGACGGTTTCTTGGCGTGATGTAGCGGCCTGGAGCTGCTGACGTGGTTGCTGCCCATGCCGTTGGACGTGGAATGGACGGCGGCGGGGGAGGGACCGTTGGCGGCAGCCTTGGCCGCCCAGTATGGCGGAACGGGCGGCCGTCCGCTTGCTGCCCCCTGGCCCCCCACCCCCGCCGCCACAGCCGCCGCCGCCCCGGACGGCACTGGCAGCAATGACGGCCGCATCTGGGACGACGACTGGGCAGACTGGGACTGGTGGTGCTTCAGCTTCACCTTCCTGCCGATGTCCGTTTGCGTTGGCTTTATTTCGCGTGTGCTGGAACAAAGGCACCGAGCAGGTAAGTTGCAAGGTATAGACACATCAGTTCAAGATCAATATCAACAAAGCCTAAATGCCAGAGTATCGCAGCTGCTATGAAGGGTAAAAAGGTTATAGGTTATGGGAAATTTGGTAAGTTACAAGGTATAGACACAACAGTTAAAGATCAATATCAACAAAGCCTAAATGCCAGAGTTCCGCAGCTGCTATGAAGGGTAAAAAGGTTACGTTATGGGAAATTTATTGACATCTACTGGTAGTCCATTTTAGGCCCTGAACACCCTAGGAACCAGTCGCTTCTTGATGTCTTGGGATAAGATGCAGCATGCCTTATACAGGGTGGGGCATATTAATCGAGTGTATTAACCGATTTGGAAACAGGTGGCGAAGAACAGCCATGGATGCTCTGGCGGTGTGTGCCGTGGCCCCATCTTGCTGGAACCACAAATCTTTGATATCCACACCTCTTCTTTGCAATTCAGGTATGAAAAAGGTATTCACGTTCAGATGTTACTGTAGTGGTGACCCCATTTTCTCCAAAAAAATATGAGCCAATGATGCCACGCGTTGTTCTAGCGTCTACCGCTCCATGATGGCAAGTTGCAAGTAAGAAAGTGAAATGGTTTTAGTCAAGGAATGGGTTGTAATAAACCGCGCGCTCCTCCCTTTTCTAATAAATGAGTACTACTCGAACCAAAAACACTTGGTTTTTATGCCCCACCCTGTATAATTAAAAGTTCTCCTGATTTTGATCTACGAAAAAAGGGACTATCCCTAATCTCGATCCATGAAACACGACAACAAAATTATTAAGGGTCACGCTGCGTTTCATAAAAGAGTGAAACACTAATAAAGACTATACTAATTAAGCATAGACTCTTTTAGTTAAAGAAATTACTATTTCTACAAGAAAAAAAGGGCTACGGTTGATGAAATGCGGTAGGACTAAATACAATAATAAACGAACTCATTTGCCATAAGAGCAGGCGACAGAAAAGATCTGCCTTGTCATGTCTGGTAGACATGAAAATTCTGATGCTCTCTATTTCCGTCAATCGACCTATGGCGCACTGATGATCGCTAATAAGCGTGAAACAGCTGTCTGCGTACTGGTGGATTGACGGAGGTATAGAGCAACCCTCGTATTCGTATATCATTTGCCATAATTAGTTTATAAAAACATATAACAGATCAATGATGAGTGGGTCCTCCATGTTGACGAATGCTCTCCTCTAGCCTATCAGGCATGCTCGTGATCTGGTTGTTGATAAACTCTAGAGGTACAGCCTCCCAAGCTCCCCTCACAGAATCTTCCTATTCGTCCAGCGTGGTCGGAGGATTAGGTAAATCGCCTATGTACCGACCCATCCAATCCCATACTTTTTCAATTGGTGATAAATCGGGTGATCGTGGAGGCCAGGGGAGTACCCTGACCTCATCTTCCTGTAGGAATCTCATCGACACCCTTGCAATATGAGGATGTGCATTGTCTTGTTAGAAGAAACCCTCTTCGAGGCCTCGGACATATGGATCGGCAATTGGTTCTAACACATAATTCACACAACTTTGTGCAGTCATTGTGCCACGAATCGCAGGTAAAGGTGACTTGCTGTTGAATACCAATGGCACCTCACACCATCGAACCAACAGGACGGTGTACATGGTGCTAAACAGCAAACTGGATATCACGTCGTTCACCCCGTCGTCGTTGGCGTCTGTCGTGTGCCCCCAGACAAAACCCGGACTCGTCGGAGAAGGCCGTGTCTGACCACTCAGCATGCCATTGTTGATGTTCTTGGCACCAATCTAACCGTTGGCGACGATGATTTGCAGTGAGTGGAAGCACTAGATGCGGACGATATGATCCATTTCACTCAATCTGTGGTACACCATGCGGATTCGATTGGGCCTCCCTATTGCTGCATACCAAGCGTCAGCAACCACTCAAGTGGAACGCATTCTGTCTCGAAGGGCCAGTAGTCGTAGATGACGTATGCAAAAAAGTTGTTTATTCGACACACTGATTGTACTTTTTTAAGCTATAACTCCGGAATAGTGTCACAGGAAAAAATGCTGCATTTTCTAGCATTTTTCAAGCTTGTTATTTCCAATCATAGTGTCACGTCGTAGTCAATGAGCGCAAAAATACTTTTTTGGAAACACTCTCAAGGAATGAAAAAAAACATTTTTGTGAGAAGCCACCCGCCGTCTCATGTCGTCAATAGGATTAATCCAAGATAGGGGTGGGCGATAATTATCGATGTTTGGAAAACATCGATATTTCACGTTCGATAATCGATGTTTCTACCATCGATGTTGTTAACTTGAACCATCGGTGAAAACATCGATGTTTTGAAAAATTTGCATCGATGTTTTGCTAAAAATGTCAATTACAATTTGAAAATATACAAAACAGTAAACTTAGCGACTAAAATTTGTTGAATTTGCCGCATGATTTAAAATACCAATCGAACGCGCTTCCTTTGTAGAGGTGTGCATTCTACTTCCTTTCAGTGAACTAGTTCATAAACGAACTACTATTCTGTACGAAAACAACAGCGACGCAATGGTGAGAGATTGACGTCAATAGGAATTTATGGGAGGGGGGTTAATCACAAGCTACTAGATTTGGCCGATTGATGTAGAGTTGTTTCGGTAAATTTTTCCCTTATTAAGGTCTTTTTATTGTACTATAAGAAATTACATAACTCACCATTTGTTCTTGTACTTATCCTCAGCTTCAGTCATGCGGTTCCTGGTGGCCTCGTAGATGTCGTCGTTGGCGTGCACGCGGATCTTGTGCGGGATGCCCCCCAGACCCTCGAGGGCGCCACGCACCGGCCCCGCCTGCTTGATGCACTCGAAGCTGCCTCCTTGGCCCTCCATGTCCGCCGTCGAGGACATCGAGAAGCTGAACGAGGTCGACGAACCGTTGTCGTGGACATCTCGGCCGCCCAGGTGAGACGGAAACGACAGCTCCTGCAAACAAACACATATCGATGTTAATAACTATTAGCGTTTTCGGCTTACTACACTGATTTTAACCACGATTGCACTACAGTGCACATTGAAAACTCGTCTGGTGCCCAGAAGTGCAATAAATCTGAACTGGTAAGTCGAACATACACCAAATTTCAGTGCAATTCAAGTAACTGTTCTGTCAGCCAACTGATGACAGTTTGATGTCATTTTGCATCCCGAGAGCTCAATTTCATTCTGTGGTGGTTTTGGAATTTGAATAGTTTGAAACCGCCTTATTCAATCATTTATTCTATTTATCGACATAAAAACTAACAGCATTTTGTGCAATATGGCTTTTGCACTAAAAATGAATATCTATCTATATCGGTTCTGTGTCTGTATAACGTGCTTCATGCAAGATATGTGTTGTTACTTGCTCTTTTGGCTTGTTTTATAACATCTTCCTGCAACATCCTCACAAACTTTTGTAAGTAAATACTTTTCAATCTTAATTTTCCTAATGTTGCTGATTGCTAAATTGTATTTGTAGCCCTGAAGAAGGGATCAAATGATCCCGAAAGCTTGGAAATATAGTTTTAAGAGTACACTTCGCTGTTTATTTGCCGCTACCCAGCCATCTAGCTTGAGTTTTGTTTCCTAACAAATCGGCAACGATTACCCGCTTCCTAAAATTATATCGGTAAATATACTTATGTATATCTTGTCCTATCTCTTCTTTCGTCAGTTTATGAACAACATCTTCAACAATTATTCGTACTTTTGTGACACCCGCAGGCGTTGTTTGCAATTGAACTAGATATGCTTCAATTTCCTCATCATCCGAAGATGACGATATCAGTTCTTCCAACTACACTTTCCGCATCTTCCGTAACCTATCGTAGAATCTATGCTACTATGTATACTACCTCACTACCCAGTTCTTAATTTTAAAAATTATTTTCTCTGACAAATAAAATAGGTTATAATTAATATTTTATAGACGTCAAAAATGCACTGAAATCTCCACGAGCTCAGAGAGTCCGTGGCGATAATTTGCACTCAAGTGCAATTTTGCGGATAAGTCGAAAACAAAAAACCATACTAGTTTTGCACTCAAATCTAAGACGAACATAATTTTGACACTCAGTTCATATGCGTGCAGTGATAGAACAATAAGTCGAAAACGCTATATGTTAACTACATTACGTTTGGGTTCACATCAAACTAACAAAGCGTTTTTCGAAAACAGAAACAAACTGCCACTTGTCCATTTATAGAAATTAGAAGACAATTATTATTCATCGTTGTGCTGTTGAGGAATTGAGTTTTGAATTAAGAAAAAAATATTTTTTTTGTGATAAATGGAAAGATCATATATAAGTTTCATAACAAATCTGTTTTTGTTTTCTTTTTTTGCAATAATTCAAAAGTTATATCAAAATAAAAATGGGTTTTTGAATCGAGTACCGAAAACACGCCGACGGCTCCCGAACCCGTGTGACGTCACCATGGCGGTCAGGATGCTCCTTTGACCAACGACTTCCTACTCCGATACTAGATTCTAGATTCCCAACCAATCGCGAAAATACATACTGGTAAACTGGTAACTAGTGGATATTTTTTGCAATACAGTCGATAAATGAAGCTTGCAGCTCGAGACGAAGTCTAAGATCGATATAAATATGTTTTTGAATGTTTGAAGTTGAAGTCAGTTTACAGATTCCAGTAAGTAAGTACCTAATCAAATATGTTCCGTTGAAAAGATCTCCTCAATCGAAAGATGGCCCAGTGATTAGAGAGTCCGATAGTGGATCTCAGGGTCTTTGGATCGAAACCCAGGCCTTCCAACTTTTTTTTATTTTTTTTATCAACAAATTTATTGATGTGCTTTTTGCATTTGTTACGGATTTTTTCTACGATCAACATAAATATGTGTTTGAATCAAATTTTGTCAGAGATATTACTTGCACTGCACAGTGCAAAAACTAAGTACAGGAGGCGGTGGACAATTCAAAAAATCAGTGGAAATGAGGTTTGTCCGTCAATATTGGTTAATAAAACAAAATCCCTTCATCCATTCAATTAATTCATTTTTAAGTTTTTTAATGTAAAAAAAGTAACTCAAACTCGTAATCACATTCTGTTTATCACTTGGTATTATTATTTATTTAACTTTGAGCAATGAAGCTCAACAATTAAATTTTCATAAAAACAAAACAAGCACTGTGCAGTGCAGAGGATAAAAAAACACAAAAATTCTGTTTCTTACATGAATGCATGCATGGATTTTAGTGTTTTGGGAAAAGTGACATAAGTGAACAGTTGGACAATACTTATTATATGTTTTTTCTTGTGCCCACCCTCATTCATAAACCGCGAGCCGCCACTGGGAAATACAATACAAATCATCAGTCCTTCGGAAAAAACATCTATTTTAATAAAATACAAAATCAGGTAAATATAAAGTAGAATGTATGGACTGCTCTAAGGTTTAGGACGGTTAACAGACCTTTCCAGAAACGGGTTAACGAACATAAAAGACCATTTGTAAATCAAAATAGCGATTCAAATTATGTGAACCATTTGATCATGCAAAACCACAAATTTAAAGATGAATATTCCATTTTACATATTGCGCCGAAAGTTATGCATTTTAGAAACCTTAGAAATAAACAGAATAGAAACTACAGGTAATTTACTTAACGATCAAATTTAATAGAAACACTGGAAGCAACGTTCGTCACAGTCCCAAACGACGCGCCACCCTCATTCACGTGTCTGGATTTGTCAGTGGCGCTGGAAAACATTTTGTTGAATTGGCTTGATTGTTTAGATTTTCATTGTGGGAATAATCGCAGAAGTATAAAGAATTATTTGTATATTTTTGTTGTATTATTTAGATGTTTATATAATTTTTTTATTTTACACATTAAATACCTATAGCTATATAAAATAGCGGGAGACAGTAGGCGAAATAAACAATTTCATCGGCACAACTTTTTAAAACCTGGTACCTACATAAAATATGTATTGATTCATTTATACAGGATGTATCACGATCGATGGTACCTTACACTTTGTTTATACGGAACGTATTAGGATCTGAAAATTTGGCTACTGGCTACTGAAGTAATTGCTGCTGGTATATCGACGTAAAATATTTTAAGCACTGCAATGTTGCTGGTTATACAGTATCCTGCAACATGTAATCATCATTCCAGCAGCAGCTATTTGATTATACATTTTTACAGGTATATAATTATAAAAAATAGGATTATACCCGAACGATAATGGCATCGAACTAAAACCCATAGATAATACCTAAAACCTTGGCAGTGATATTTGTGACATTTGTCACCTTAAGGCGGCTCCTACGGAGAGCATAAACGGTCATTTTCAAGTGATTTAATCCCAATCCCTGACGCTCTAGTTTTCAATATTTTTGCATGAAATTTTTACCTGAAGTTTAAAAGGAAATTACACAGGGGGCCATCGAAGCATTTATCGAAAAAAATTGATTGAACATGAAATATGATCGCTTGAAGTTGCCTATTTTCTTCGTCAACTTTGTAATTTTTTTAAGAAAAGCCCAGAAGCAAAAATGAAAAAGTGCTTCGACATCACTCTGGGCAATTTCCTTCTAAACATCACATGAAAATTTCATGTAAAAATATTGGAAAATGAAGCGTCAGGAATTGGGATGAAAAACATCTGCAAATCGCCTGCCTCTTCAATTTTACAAATTTCGGGCGACGCGATAACATGACTGTTTCCCACTTCTTTCTAATGTAGCGCGCACCTGTTTATTTATCACGCTCATCGTCGGTTCCTTTACAGCTCCCTGCATCTTCCGGAGAAACTATTCCGGATTGTAGGAGCAGCGTTAAGGTTTCTCGCATCGCATGGAAGAATAGACTTTCCAAACTTCAATTTGTCGAACGTTCTATCCAACGCGTTGGACGCATCGTGTGGGGCCGGCTTTAATAGTATATCTGCGCGATTGCATTACAGACAGTCGAAGAAATGGCCATTCTCTTTTTTACAATATCTCTTTTGTACGGACACCTTCAAAAATGACCGATTCGCCGTACCAGTCCGGTATGGTAAGGTGAATAGAATACCACTCTGATGGCGATCCGCTGTAGTAATGGTATTCCTTTCTCTCTAGAATGTCGTAGATTTCACTTTCGTATTAAAAACGACGTGAAATATCGATGCGTTATGGCTAAATACTAGGAAATGAATATGCACGTAGACAAGATCAACTTCAAAGTCACGACTGTTTACTAGATTGATTCGCTAATCGCTACTTCCACATATTCGTGCGCACATATGAGCACTAAAAACACTGCGACTACACCGAAGACAAATATAACTTAAGAATGCTCAATTTCTTTAATTACATCCTAATATAATTAGAAACGAAAAAATAGATGGTATTTTTAGAAGCGTTGACCCCTCGAAAAAATTTGTTTTGCTTCGATTAAAAACGACTGGAAAACCCATAAAGAAAAAGCTGGAGCTGGAAGGCAGTAGACTGTCAGCAGCTGCTTTGATTCCAAATGATCTGGATACCATTACCGCTTGGAGGCTTCCAAGGCCCAGTATTGTAAGCTCAATAAAACAAGAAGTTCTAATGAACAATTAGGCTCTGCCAATGAGTCACTCATTCAAGCTCTTGGGAGTCCACATGACTGAAAATCTGATCTGGCACGAACACACTGCGTCAATTGCAACAGCTGCTGATAAAAAGCTCAGAGAGCTCACCATCTAATCTCCTCCTTACGCTATATAAAACCCAGATAAGACATGGCCTGGAGTAATTGCTCTCATATCTTGCTGCCTCTACTACCCTGTCACTGTTTCTGCTGCACATCAACGAGTTGGTGGAAATAACATCCAATCCAATCTACAGCTTCGCAGACGACAGTGGTACGTCGTCGACAGCAACATGCCAACATAGATATCAAAACAATTGTTGAGTGAGTCTCACGTTGGTATACCAACTGTGGAAAAAGGGAGTCACCTTCTCTCAAGCTTTGGGAGATCTACATCAACATATCCTGGCACGACCTTCGTCAGTATTGCTAAAACGGCATCCCAGAAGCTTGGAGTTTTGTTCCGCTGTAGGAAGCTGCATATACCAGAGCAACTGCTGCTGCTCTACAAGGCACAGATCCGACCATCGTTGGAGTATTACTCCCATGTATGGGGATGTACTCCGTCTAAAGCTTCTAGACGCAATCCAGAATACATCGAATAGACCAATCGATACGTCTAACCTCACAAAGGACCACCACAGCCTGGAACATAGAAGAAGGGTGGCTGACCTGTCCCTGTTTTACAGATTCTATCACGGAAGATGTTCAGGTGAGCTTCAAATCTAACGTGCACCGACACTTATTCTCTCGGAGCGCTTCTACATTGCCACAAGCTTTCATTTTAGCCTTTGCTTTGCGGGAGGCTGACCATAAAAAATTGACTAATTGGTCACCCAACCTTAACGCGCGACCTCCAGCTGCTTTCTCACCGGCGTGCGGTTGGTGTCCCCTCATTCTTCTACCGATATTCAAACGGAGTCCCCTAACAAAACTTCTTCTCAGCAGCCGCGGTACTCTGGTATTTAGGCTCTGCCTACGCGGTCTGCTCAGTTATAAAAAAAACTTATGAGGATGTGTAACCTTTTTACCATACAATGTTCCAAGCCCCTAAGCAGTCTCTTTCTTAGCTTGAAAAAGTGTGAAAGATACAATGAACACTGTTGACTTTACATATAAGTTAGGCAATACTCAATTGGAACAGCTGAGTGTGGTTAAAGGTTTAAGGGTATACGTCGATAAAAAATTATCATTCTGTAACTACATAGAGCATATTTTTATTGTAAATGAAGCCAACAGAACTCTAGGTTTCATCAATTAGGTCATGCAGAGAGTTCAGGAATCCTAGAACTCTGCTTTCATTGTACGATGCCTATGTGCATAATAAACTGATTACGCATATGTAGTGTGGAATCCTTCTTATAGTGTACACATTACTAGGACAGAGAGAGTCCAGCACAAGTTCTTGAGAATGCTATCACATAAAATTGGACTAACGGATAGAAACTACATGCCGGTTATGAAAATGTTCAAAATTATTACGATGAAAGATCGAAGAACAACTATTTCCGATATTCGCTGTCTTCACAAATTATATAAAGTGGATTGTTTGATTGTCAGGGTCTATTGATACGTCCTAATTTTAACGCTCCTGAAAGGATTCTTAGAATAAATTAACTTTTCAGAACACCACGCCGCAGAACAAATCTTGGCACTAATTCTCCTTTTATCAGAGTTAAAAAAAATCACAATAGTTTATGTAACTCATATTCAACACTAGCCTACAGTCACCCAAACGCAAATTAAAATTTGAATATTTGAACAATTTTGCCGAATAAATATTCAATACAATGTTCCACTGTCTACTTGTTATTTGCTTATTAAATAGTGGGTGTACTTTTGGTCTGTACTGTCTACACCCCAAATTTTGTAAATAAATAAATAAATAAGCCTTGTCCTCTTGTCCAAAAAGTAAGAATTAACTAACAAATAATAACAATGATGGTTACACGGCGCGGTTGGTATTAAATGAACGTGGATGTTTCGTGTAATTTTTCTCATTTAGAAAGTGGTATTATAATGAAACCGAAAGGAATGTTAATATTTCATGACGTCGCATCGGCATGTTGTACCATGCATCAGCCGCTGACCACACGGAAGTGAGCTTTCCTAGTAATCCACGCAATTTTCACTTCAAAGCCGACGGGCGAAAGCTTCTGATGCGTGAACGATCATCAAAAATTACTAATATTGAGCAAATTAGGAATGTAGCAGTTTTTTTTGAAGTGGGGGGTGAATCCTCACGGACCCCCGCATTCTGTCCTTGACTTTTGGAAATAAAAACGATATTATTATTATATTACTATTGAATTTAGATCATAAGCTAACAAATTCGACTTCGCAGTTTTTAGTAAGTTCAAAGACAAACATAGATTTTAGGTTCGCAAGTAGCAGAAGAAACTTAGCCAAGAAAATTAGGCATGCAAGTCACTTTCTTATACTTCCAATATCATAATCGAGGGAAATATTGTAACTGCGGATATTTGATGATTTTTATAATGATTTGAAAAGCTTTTATTGCTCTGAATAAGATTTATCCTAGATATATCATGTATTGGATTGCAGTTTATCAGCTTACTGAGATTTTCTTTAAATACTGCAACCTCCTATACGATTCTATTTAATACATAAGCTAAAATTAATACTATAAAGGAATAGACACAAAACTCTCTATTTTCTTGTTGTTGGGATAGACATTTTATGTGGGCGAGTAAGTAGTTACACTAAATTTTTGCTTACTCCACGACTGGCAGAATCGTCTCATCTACACATACGTCATTAGTGGTTGGCTGTCTGTAGCAGTAGCGACAGAGGAGGTTAGGGTTCATTTGCCCTAATAGTTCCCGCACAGCCTTAAGCCTTATTGTGCACCCCCAGCCAAAGGGATCAAACAGAGTCACATCGACCCATCCTAAGTTATTTGCGAATTATTTTGAGATGCATTGGAGCAGAGCATAAGCTCTCCTGTCTTTCCTTCTGGTCCACATTCAGACAGGAGTTCCTGCTTTCACTCAAGAGAGGACAGTCGAACATAACATGCTTAGCTGTTTCCTATGTCTCACCTCACTTCCTGCACAATGGGTTTTCCACTTCAACCCCCAGCTTTTGTAGGTGTGCACTGGACGTCCAATGGCCAGTTATGAATCCAACCGCCTTTCGTAGATCCTTCCTGCTCAATCTGATAGCGTCTGCGGCAGTGTGACCAGATTTTATTTAGAAAATCTACCAGATTTGTAGGTGAAAACTACCAAAATCTACCAAATCATTTCATAAAATATACCAGAAATCTACTATACAGTATTTATATGATTTTCCACAGCAAATAAAACTAGATGTAGTATTTGAACGTTATTGAGCACAACTATACAGTAGTAGGACAGCAGAACATCAGCAATTACACCTTGCCAGAAGTAATTAAGTAATTATTTCGGTTCTTTATTCTGAAGTTATTTTTGACATTTGACGTTTGAGACGATAAATCTACTTAAAAATATTATCCGTTATTGTTTTGCATAATTTTACTGGAAAAGGTATATTTTGAACACATCAGATTCCAAAGTGAGTCAACAATTGTTTGAAAGGGAATTTTTTTTAGAAAAATCATGCAAAATGAAACAATAATAACAAAAAGCTACCAAAAATCTACCGCTCATTTCTTTCTACCAAGATTAGCTATCAAATGCTCAAAAACTACCAAAACACACACACATCTGTCACGCTGGTCTGCGGTATTATAACACGAGAGTCCCCTCAGCATCCTCTTACAGTGAACAATCCCCACCACTCTGTCGCAGCGCTTCTTGTGTTCATTTGACACCCAACTGGTGACAGTTGTTCGAACCATGTTGTATGATATGCCACATGCTGGTTCTTGCCCGATGTTGTTATCTTCTTGGTCTTTGCCAGTGTCTTTAGGGTACTATGGTAGTTCCACACTATTTTTGAAGTATAGTGGTTACTCCCCAAGGCCATCGGAGCCGCTTGGCTGTCTGTGTTTACATAGATAGTCTTTTTGCATATCCTTTACCTATGCGTATTCTGACGCATTCCAAAATTGCAGCTATTTCTGAATGGAAAACGGTAGCCAGTTTACCTAGGCGGATACTTACGTTCCGCCTAGGCCTACCACCGCTATGCTTCCTCCTGTACCTGATAAAATTTTGGAGCCATTAGTGTACAAGTTGATACCATTCGACATTATATCGGTTCTCCTAGAGTCTATTCAGATCTGTCACTCAGGTTGACTTTATATGGGATCTTGGTGTTCACGACTCTTGACATTCTGTCGGTTGGCATCTCAAGTAGGTCGCATCGCGAGTTGTCAAGCATCGTGGTGTGTTTCATGGCAGGGTGGCAAAACCAGTTGCCATGGCTCTGTATTCTATATGCAGCCATTTTTGCCTCTCCCTCTATGAAACTATTAAGAGGTGGGATATTTAGCAGTACCTCCAATGCTGGTGTCAGATGCTATGCTTCCATGAACCTTTGGCCACCATACAATACAGCTGTACACCCCAGTGGGTCTGGTTACCCTAGTGTACAGCCAGTTTACCATCGAGGGGGTTAAACCAAGAGCATGGGCTTAGCTTCTTCTAGCCTATTCGAATTCGTTGTTTCGAATACGAATATTTTTCCCGCATTGAACGAACTTTCCTTCAATTGTTTTAGATCTATTGCTTTCACCAACGTACAAAATAAAGGAACGTGAAATATTTAACAAAAATACTTACTTCCCATATATCAATGCTCGTTTTGGCGATCGAAAACAAGGAAATCCCACTCGAATATCGAGTAAAATTCCTAGACGCGACTTTTCCATTTAAAACAAATGCTGATCTCTGACGATTTCATGCACTCATGACTCATTCATGTAGGATACGCCTGTCCAGTACGTTCCACAGATATTTAATGCTCGCCCAATGCCATAAATGATATACGAGATAAAAGACGTCGTTTACTGGACCTAGTTCAAAAAACAGTTAGCTATTCGGTGACACTATTTTTATCTTCAAGTCGAGATTCTCGGAATCACACCTACCTACAATATTTACCTGTTGTTCTTCTCGCGTATTTTCAGATTTAACGTATCGTAGCATTTCGTACGGGTCCGATCACCTTATATGCCAGTGACATACTAAAGCTTATGGGTCATTCTCACCAAAAACGAAAAAATGGAGTCAAGTTGATTGACTCAGTACTTCTCACACATAACGGTGACACCGTTTTATCATTCATACAGCTATTTAAGCGGCCCACAGACGCTCCGGAAATCCTAAGAAGAAAAACTGCACAGTCCTGGCCTGAAAGCCCTTGCACTTTGGCCTGAATACACCCTCCTTCACAGACGCCCAGGAAACCTTTCAGTTCAGTTCAGTTCTCGCAAGCATGGCATCAAAAGGCGGCCTGCGCAGGCGATCGAATGGTTTTTCAATTCCACATCCGGCGGCCTGTACAGTCCGGTGAACCTCCACATATATTCAGATATTCCTTGAGGCCAGGACTGTGCAGTTTTTCCTCATACGCGTTTTCCACCCTCGCTGAATGTTGCCGATATAGCTAAACTGGGGTGCGGGGTCCAGATAACCTGGATATGTTAAGTTATATTGAAAATCTTTCCTAATACCCTCTATATAACTATGCAACAAAATGTTAACAAATGTAAAGGGATTTATTTTGAACGGTTTATCATCAAGTTGCATATATGAACATAGACAAGAAGGCAGACAAATGGAGTATTTGTCTTCAAAAACACGTCTGTTATCAGTTCGCTGATAATCTATGTAGTTGTTTATAAGCATGCAATATAATAATGTGATGCCACAGTGTAATCTCCTTAACATTGCCTTTATCAGAACATTATTGTAAACAGTATAGCTACTAATTTACTTGAGCGTCATGTTTGCACATTGCAATTAAAAATTTAAATCAGCCAACAAGGATTGATTAGAGTAATTAAAACAATATATGCATAATTATGAGGTAGGTCAAGATGACGACCTTTGCTTCACAGAACCATACGCTGTTGGTACACGAAATGATAGGGCAGGCATTAAAAGTCTAACTCGAACTCCAGCAATATTCACTTTGAACATGTACTTTTAGCAATTAGACAGAAAAAAACCAAAAATGCAGGCAAGTAATTTTACCAGCGATATAGAATTTTTTTATAAACTGCAGAGTTAACTTCGCAAAGTACAAAGTTCATTTTCGAGATACTCTACTATCATAACCAAATGACATCGTTCATCTTTATTGCATTGATTATAGGGTCAGGGATATAGTCATGTCATTCGGCATTCGCCTGCTGCAAATCCGCGTGTTAGAAGACTTCGAAACGTATATAGGGTGTTGTCAACAAATGGATAGGGAAAGTAGCTCCCAGCCCCTTTTGCTCTTCAATATTTCATATTTTGGAAACAAATTTACCGGTCGTACCGCTCTACACCAATCGCACGAGTATAACCGCTCAGTGAATGGCGGATAAGAGCAAGTTAGAGTACCAATAAAAAAGGAAGATCACCATCCGCTCGTCGAAGACAAAGCGGCTGGACGAAGCGCGTCAAGGCACTGTCTCCGATTAGTTGCTTTGTCCCTCTCTGGGGGTGCATGTGAACTGGGTGGGGTGGTAGGGACAACAGCTTCTGAGCTTTAAACGAAGTATGGTGGCTGGCATAGGTCTTGATGGGGGGAGAGGTAGCAGGGAATGAGGTTTGTGTATGCTTTCACCATTTTCTGTAATACGTACGTTGAGGAAATTGACGCAGCAGAAAGGAATGTGAGAATAGTAATAGTAATAAGCAGCCACTGAAACAATGGACTCTTCGGCATTTTAGGAGGATGAAAAAGCAATGATTGATGTATTAATCAATTTTAATTTGATGAAATACCCGGACATTTTGACTTAAATATCAATAAACAACGATATTTACATATTATGTGAAACAAAAAGGTAATACCACAGCATAATAAACAACCAGCACAATAACTCAAGTTGGCGGAAATTACATGTGCATCCCCACTTTTGGATAATTTTTTGTAGCGATAGTAACGGTACTTCGATACTTCTGCACTAATATCGAGTATTTTTGTCATCGATACTTTTTGAGGCATTCCAAGCTGGTATCGATACTTTTGTATCGGTATCGAAAATAATTATATAATTATTGAGGGGTGTAATCAGTTGCACAAAATGCCCTGATGTACGAACCAAACGCGCCTATTTGGCTAGAAGAGATCGAGTTGGTACCGGTATCGATATTTTCATTTTCGCATCTCTACCCAAACTTTACAGCCGTAAAATCATCCATAAACCCTCCCAAAGTCAAATTTTGTGGGAACCATTTTTATATTGGAAATCCTCAGAGATATTATGCTGTTGTTATTATGCTGTGGTAATACGTTAACTCGTACGTTAATCAACGCTTTTAGTTCTAATTGCTTTATGGGATTTCCGAAATCGTATAAGAAACATGCAGTTCATTTTAAGTTATTGCAAGGTTTGGAGAATTTTGTTTTGAATTAAATGATACCTGACTCATATTATTTATTTCGTAAACTAGAGTTCAAAAATTTGATCTGTTCTTTTATTTGAAACGCAAGGTTCCAGCAATACGTTTTTAAGAAGATTACGTGACTCAAATTTAGATATGAAATGAACCATTGGAACCTTGAAAAAAAATGGAATAAATGTTTGGTAAAAACTCCTGAGGGAGGGGTAATTAACCCTGTTATATCCCCCCCAGCCTGTATACGCCTGTGCTGCCAGTCTTCAGCAGTCCAGCTCTACCACAAGATTATTATCTATCCCTCTGAATTTCTGAGTGCAAGGTACTGTCATTCAAACAACTGTGGATTCGGTTTATTGTACTAAAAAAATAGGTCATTGATGTAAACCAGATGCAATGTCGGACTTAAGACTGGGCCCTCCGGAACCACGAAAGAGATTTCAGTACCTGGTGACAAATTAATAATGTTTATATTCCCATAATACTCATACCATTTGGGTGTCTACGAAGATACCAAGGAAATTAACATTTCAAGATCGCTTAGAAACGCCGCAGATCCAATTCTATCTTCAAGACGTGTTGCATATGCATAATATGCAAAAGGCAGCTAACAAAACATTCGCGATTTTTTTTTGTAAATAACCTGCTTTCCTCCACAGCGACAATATTTACGCCCAGCCAGTCGAATTTCATGCATACAAGAGTACGTAAACTGGTTACATAATAACATTCGAAATCTGTATAAACTATAATCGTTCTCATATTTAGAAATTCGACATCGACTTAAAGGGAAATAGACCGTGAGATTTTATGGTCTGAATGATTTCGGATCATTTTTTGCAATTTGTTCGATCATTCTTATTTCTCCAAATAGACAACTACGACTATGTCACATTGTGTTCTCCCAGCTGAAACATTGGTTTCAATACTTTGGATGCATCGTACATAATGAATCTGCTTTCAACATACTTCTTAATTTCAAATTATTTTATTTTCAATTATTGCGTAATTAAAATTACTTACGATCAAGTTCCAAATGATTGTAGGTATATTTTTTTTGAGGCAGCATTAACCAAAGACCAATTAGGACACCAATAAAATTAGTCATTATGATACATAAAGGAAAAGAACACAATACCTATACCAGCATCAAAATCAAACATGTAAAAACTGCAAAGAAAGAAATTCTGTTATCTTGATCATCCAATCGTAGAAACGAAAAGAATTGCACTGCCAAGAGAAGCAGTTGAAAAGAAAATGGAAAACCTAAAAATAATATCGAAAACCTAAAAATAATATCTAGAAAAATATACAAGGTGGCGCAAAATCTCAGGTATACCCTATCCAATGTTGTCGTGCTTTCGTTTGTAGTTGAAATCTGTGCCGAAATGGTAAAAATTTTTTTTCTCAAAATAATTCGTCGATTATCTTATCTCAACGGCAATGCCTTAGAATATAATATGGAAGACGCGGTGTTCCAACTGTAAAGACATTTTGGCGTTAGCGACAAATTCTCAACAAACTGGAACTACATCTGATAAACCGCATACTAGCAGACCTCGTTCAGCTCATTCAAGGGATAATATAGACCGCGTACGTCGTGATATGATGGAAAGGCCTAGCACATCAACAAGAAAACGATCTTCACAATCAAACTTTATCCGACGTTCATTGCAACGATTTTGGTGTTTCCTACAAAATACAGGTAACCCATAAAATTCTGCCTGTAGACTTTGAAAAACGACTTCACTATTGTAATGCTATCGTAAACCTTGAAAACGAAATTGAGGTTTTTCATCATAATGAGCGACGAAGCTCGTCTTTGTTTGAATGGTGTGTATAAGCAGAAGAATTTTGTGGTTGTGTAAAAACCTCAGTAATGATAAAACCGTAATTATCTATACAAAATATATATTAAAACAATTACTTGAGAAAGTGATAGGAGATCAAAATAATCTAAAATACCAATTTGCAATAGATAAAAACAAAATAAATTGATCTATTTATTGTATATTAACATCTGATTATACACAGACATATACAATTTCGACTACACTAATGAACGTGCCAGCTTTATCGCCAGGGTAATAAAACATGCCGAAAGGCAAAAGGTCACCCCATTCGTCGGGCTTCTTTTGAAGGATTAAGGGATCTTTTGTAGTGTCGGCACTCGGAAGGAGGAAAAAAATGTAAACTGCTCTTATATTTCTGACGCGTACAATATGTCGGTCTGTGCCTGCCTTAACGATACGACAACCTGTTTGCCTGTAATCTGAGGAAATCTTTTCCTCCAGTGATATCGTATTCTCTTTGTCGTGCTCGATATTATATGAGCGAAAATAGAATAGAGTGCTCGCATTTTTCACATCCATTATGAATGCATAAGGATCAATATTTAATTGTGCCACTTCCGTACGCCGTTTGCTGGCTTGTGGACGCTAGGGCTCGACTTACGAGCCTTTTAGCAATTTTATCGGCAGATATTTGTAACCTAAGTAACTATCAAAAATTCAAAAACGTTTTCAGAAAATAATTATTTTGGAGAATACCTTTTATATACGATACTCTATTGCTCTACGAGGAGGTAAACGTTTCTACTATATGGCAGATTTATTTCTATAAATGCTGCATTTATGTTAAAAAACAGATATTTGCCCTAGTACTAATGATCTTTCAATCAACACGCTAGTACCCAACACATCAGCATATAACGCGGCAACGAGCTACAATGTTTGCTCCTCATTACATGTCAATTATCTTTGTATCAAACTGTATAATCTGATACCAGCTGAAATTCAAACTCAAAAAATCAGTTTAAAAAGAAATTCAAACATGAACATGGAATTAATGTAATTCAATGTTTACTAGATTAGTCGAAATAAATTAGTTGAATGGTCCAGTGAATAAAATACCTCACCCAAATTCATTATTTCTGCAAATATTTGATACTAGGCTAACTTGCGTTTTTTCAGTGACCTAAGCTGTCATCAGATTTTTATTATAATACTTTAAGTATTTATACGTTTTATATTATTTTGCTTTTAAGTACTGTTATTATTATCACTATCATCACTGCTCATTTATTTTATGATGTATATTTACCTCATTCTTCATAGTGCGGCTGAACTCATGGATGTATTTCTAACTTCATTAGCCGAAAACTTTATATTGATCATTCTATAATTATTTCGCATTTTTCGATTTAATAACATTATATTCATTGTACCAGCATATTTATAGACAATATAAATTTGAAAAATGTTAAACACCCCCCAGCAAACATCAAACTGTTGAATATTTTTTTGAAAATCATTGCATTGGCGTGGAGTAATTAGAAAAAAAAACAACGAAAATTTTCTGTATTCTGTAAACTTCATTTTTAGGTGTTTCAGGCAAGCCTGAACTTTTTCTACTTTTTTAGGGAGGGGGTGACATTGGCGGGGAGGATCGCTGATAAGGACACTACAAAGTGCTTTCTACCCAAAAAATATCCTTGGTTGTATTATCCGCTTTACGAAACTAGCCGAACATTGCCTTTCACGAAATACCCTTTCTTTTCACGCCATACGTGACAGCAATATTTCGCGGTATAGTGAAATTGCGTAATCTCAGCAACCGATTCACAGATTTCGATGAAACTTGGAGTGCGATGATCAGAGATAGTATAGTATAGTTTGTGTGCTATTTATATTTTCTGTAACGGGTAAAAGTAGGTAATGCTGCTGAAGCTCCTCACAGCTACCTACGAGTACGGAAGCTGAAAGAACCTTTTCTTCAGCGGTTTCATTTGCGAACAAACTTAGATCGCGCTTAAAAGACGCGACTGTAGACTTTTAGGTTTTTCTAGGGTCGTATTTTATTTTTGCTAAGCAATCAACCGATGTTTAAACGTTATTTTAATTGCACATTTCAATAAAACTTTTCTTTCTATTTTTCTTTTTCGTTACTGTTACTATTCCAAATTTTATGTTATATAACCAAAGTAGATTTGGTTTGGTATTAACTTTTCAAAGGTAAAAATATGTTTTGTGAGTTTTTTAATAACAACTTATTTTTGTTTACTATATTTTTGCATTTTTAGCATTGCTGTTACTGGTGTAAGAGATTATTAGGCAAGAATAGCTCTTCCAAACGAGACCTAGCTTGTTTAATTCCGTTAACTAATACCAAAGTTATGGCCATTTAAATAAAAACTTTTTTAACGTTCCCCCACCACTACATTTTACAAGATAGAGCAAAAAAAAACTGTTAAAAAAAATCGAAAATTGTCCTGTACCTTTACTTGCATATTTTTTTAGAGAAAGCCGTTTCTCTGATTGATCGTAACTGTTGCGCCCCCTAGCGGTCGCTTGAGAAACTTGAAAATAATTTCCAGCGATTTCTCTTAGCCGATTTACCTAATAATATTTTTTGCTCGAAGTTATATGATTAACGGTTACCGAGATATTGCCGGCGTCCATTCATATTAGGCCACCCTGTACATTTATGTTGTAGTGGATTATACAGATGTCAATCACCTGGACGGACTTGCGAAGAGACGTCAACTTTGTTACAGCTTGTGGCCAAGAACCTTTTTGCTATGTGGCGTAGGGCCTTAAAAGCAGATTCTCGGAAGAGTAGATAGAAACACGTCAGAGAAAACGATTAATGCTGGAATGGTACGTTTTACGACCTCACACAAACTGGCGCGAACAAGCATAAACCGTGTAGTGAGATTAATTAAGGGAATCGTAGGAGACGTTAAATTTTAGTGCAAAAAGTACATAAGACTGGAATGTTATGGTCCAATTAGGTAACTGGAATTCCCATGTACGAATATTGTAATTCATCGGAAAGTAGTATGTGGTTACTCCTATCAAGGTTGCCGGTTCAACAAATAAAAACTACAAGAAATGTGATCAAAGCATGCACGCAATGCCCCAAGAGTTATTACAATTTATCTATGTTCATCAGACGTATTTACTATATTTTTCTCAGCGATCTGTCTTATCCCCTACACTGTTTCTGCTGTGTATCAACGAGCTGCTGGAAATAACATCTAATCCAATCTACAGTTTCGCAGACGATAGTACATTAATATCGCGCATGATGGAACCAGGCAAGCCACTATCATCCCAGGAGACGGTACGTCGGCGACAGCAACATGCTTCACAGATCAACGTAGATATCAAAACAATTGTCGAGTGGGGATTAGTAGATAAAGTACAGTTTAACGTACAGAAAACTCAGGCAACAACACTGACAAAGAAGTCTCACGTAGGCTTAACACCTGGAAATGGAGGCCCACCCAATAGTCGAGTCACCTTCCGTCAAGCTGTATACACCAGAGCAACTACTGCTGCTCTACAAGGCACAGATCCGACCACCGTTGGAGTATTGTTCCCATGTGTGGGGATGCGCTCCGAAGCACTCTCTGAAGCTTCTGGACACACTATCCAGAAGATAGCAATTAGACTAATCGATAAGCCTAACCTCACAAAGGACCTCCACAGCCTGGAACATCGAAGAAGAATGGCTGACCTGTCCCTGTTTTACAGATTCTATCACTGAAGATGTTTGAGTGAGCTCTCCCAGATAATAACACCACAGGAACACTAGAGAGGTTCTGCGAGCCCATACTTACCAGGTCGAGGTCCCTACTCCCCGAACCAGTCTCCTCCAGCATTCCTTCTTTTGTAGAACCGACGCTGTGGAATGAGCTGCCGGGAAATTTGTTTCCTGACGGCTACAACCTGCAGCGTTTCAAATCTAACGTGCACCGACACTTATCCTCTCACAGCGCTTCTACAGCGGCATAGGCTTTCAGCTTGCAGCCTTTGGGGGAGGCTGACCATAAAAAAATATTAAGTAGAAGAGCAGCTTTAGCCAAACGAGCCAAACTTTGCTTCTCCCACTGTAAACTTTGTATTGAGGAGAATAAAGACATTATTATGATTTCCTAAATTTCTCATGTATGACTGCGGTAGTACCAAATGTGGGCTGTGCCAAGTCCACACCTCACTATTATTGATCGGAGTTTAGGAAGGATCGTACGATATTACAGGTCTTCAGGTTTACAGACTTTTGGAATATATTGCTTTCGTCCAGGCCCAACTGTTGTAGGTGTGGTGTAAATGTGTTTGGTGTAAGGCCTGCCACCGACATAATGAGGGGGACAATAGTAACTTTGTTTTACTTCCAGAGTCGTTTTATTTCTATCGAAATGTCAGTGTTTTAGATATCTTCCCACTGTAGGCGTTTTGGATATCCATATCATTGGGAATATCAACATCTATCAAATAGGTAACTATCGCCGGTACTCTGTAACTTAGAAACGTGTTTGTATGCACTATGTACATAGGATCGGGTGGCCTCGTAAATATGTCAGCGTAGTAGGCACTTTGTGACAGGAAGGTGACAGGCACCCGAAACTGCCCGATCGTCATGGTCGTCATGGTAATAGAAACACGTTTCTATCTCTTTAAGTTACAGAGTACCGGCGCAGGTCAGCCTTTGAAAAACTATATCTGGCTGATTTGCTGGGATAGTATTACGTGTATCTGTATGTATTTCAACGTTCCAGTATAGTTTGTATTCATTGTTTTCGAGTACTGATACCGGCGTGTAATTGTAGTATGGATCTGTGTTTTCTATTAGGTTGTTTGTTGTGGCTAGTGCTTGGTGTATGACTTTGGATGCAGAGTTATGTCTAGCTGTATACTCGGCTCCAGCGAGTGGTGCTATGATTATTATTTATTAGGGACAAATGTACGCCCCAAAAGGATTATTGGAGACAACGCGACGTGTCTGTGTTTTAGTTTAATTTTTTTACCAACTTCGCGCTTGAGCAGAAGTCGTACATATTAAATCCTGGCAGTACTTTTTATCCTTATCCGCGGCTGTCCATCACTTTTCAAAGCTTTTAATCTTCACAGTGGTGTATTTTATCTGAAATTTTAAATAAATCTTGTTCGCTTTTGTGCAATTTCCAGTTATGTGATCAATTTCACCACGGAGGCAGAGCACACTTGCGACTCATTGGCTTCTCGACGCGCGTGATGAATAAATACATTATGTATACGAACAGAATTTCAATGAATAAAACACAACCTATCCATGGTAATTTATCAAATAAGTACTAGTCGTACAAGGTGCTCAGTTGTTTCACTTCCCACACCGTAGTTGGGGGAGTATTGAAGCCACGAAAAAAATTATTATAAAAAAAACATCTTTAGTAGATGCAATACATGCATATAAAATGCATGTGGTAATATAATTTATAATAAAAAAATATCTCTTATCTGCTCTCTGTTTAGACTGGGCTAGTGGTTATCAAATTTTCAAAGATAACAAAAATGTCTTGGATTATGTTGAAAGCACAAATAAATATGTATATACGGAAATAAAATTTGTATAACACTTCTCTTCATACAGATACCTCCACGTTTTTCAAATAAGTTGGGTAACTGTATAGTTTTAGGTAGAAGAATAAACGGAGGATACGAAATTCATCCAAATTGCAATCACAATTTCACACTAAAGGCATATATAGTGAAGTATTCTATTCTATTTTTGGGACGTATTGTATTGTCTATGTGAAGAAAATACATGTCACTCATTTCCGTCGTTCTGACTATCGTCATTTTTGTGTTTGCGTAATCTCAGTCACAGCTACACCGATTTTGACCGAATCTGGGGAAGGTCTTAAGAGGCAATGCTGCTTCAAGTCATTTTTTTTATATTTTGAGGTTTTTTTCACTGACTCTTTTAGATAAGAAAAAAATAGATGTTTCTCACAAATGAGGGGAGTCCGCTTGAATAGTTCCCACATTTTTCGGTCAGTACTGCACCCACTAATCAACGTGATCCGTCTCAGATAACAACCTTTTTAATTAAGAAGATGGAGTGACTTGAGAGAATATTATTTTCCAACCTACCCTTTTAAGATGCTTAAACTCGAATTGTTTTTAAAATAAAATAAATAAATGATATTCGCACCTATTATAGGTTCTACAGAATCCAGGTCCATGAAGAATTCTTGCACAATAAACCGTGGGATAAATCAAAGAAAAATATTTTCTAATCAGAAAAAAAAATCAGAAAAAGTAACGCTGTTATATAGGCGCAAATTATTTATCATTATGCTGTATTAATGAATTGCATAATTTCGTAGATAAAACTGAAATAATTTATCCGTAACCTTGATATCAGAACGGTATTTCTACCGATTGTGATTATTCTGACAAACCTATAAGCTCACATTTTATTATGCAGTTATAATCAAATTACGCTGATTTCATTATCGTAATGGAGTTCCCATAAGCTAGCATTTTTGCGTGAGAATATAAACACAAATTTAATATTTGGGTTGGTACGCTAAGTTTAACACTGGATCATTATTTGTGATAGGAGATTTAATTTATTCATCCAATTTAAAATTAAATTACCCCAGGTGTTGAATGTAGCGGCCCATGCCCATGTTTCGTACAAATATGGATAGCGATAATGAAGTTTTGAAGGTTCAAATGCCCACATGTTGGAAAATATGTTTTCCAAAGCTAGACGAATCAGAAGACAAACATAAGATAAGTTCGGTCTTTCGGCCTTAGTAGTCCTTTGATTTATCTGATGCCATCCTATCTACACAATAGGCGCCAGTTTGTATCCTATAACGCTCATTCGTCAGAGGTATATATAGCTTCTTCGGGCGTCCCCAAAGGTTCAAACCTAGGTCCTTTACCCTTCCTGTTTTTCATTAATGATCTTACCAAGTCTCTAGAATGCAAAACTCTCCTTCTTATGCTGATGTATTCAAGACTGCATTTCCACCACATTAACCTGTGGTGTGAAAGGGATTCACTCCACTTCAACATTTCAAAATGCAAAGTTTCTTCTTATACTAGCAAAACATCACCTCTTCTTTATAACTACGAAATTGATAACGCAGTACTTACAAGGTGTACTGAAGTAAAAGACATGGGTGTTCACGTTGACTTCAAATTGGACTTTGTATTTCATATTTCAAGAACGTAACGTATCTTATAGAGTGCAGAAGGTACTATGCAGCCGCCCGAATACTGAATTGATATGTTTTCTCCACTGTACTGTACGGTGTTGAGGCTTGATCAATGACAGAAGCAACACAAAAAAGAATACAATCTTTCGAACTCTGGTATTACCGTAAAATGCTTAGAATATCTTACGTGAGTCATACGACGAATGAGGAAGTTCTGCGGAGAATGAACAAGACAATAGAGCTTATGAACCTCATAAAAGAAAGAAAAACACAATATTTTGGCCACATGAGGAACGAGAAATACGAACTGCTCCGTCTTATCATCGAAGGCAAAATCGATAGCAAGAGGAGACCAGGAAGAAGACGCAACTCTTGGCTCAAAAATCTGCGACAATGGTCAAATATGACATCAATAGAATTATTTAGAGCCGCCACTAATAAGATTAAATGGGCAAATGTAATAGCCAACGTCCTCAAGGATAAGGCACCTTAAGAAGATTTCAAGAATCTCCTCCGAAGCTGTCAGGTTTGATTATGCGTCATTTTCAAATGTAGCGGCGCTTAAGGCATTGTACTTCGCATTAGTTCGATCAAAACTAGAATATGCTAGCATCTTTTGGAATCCTCAGTGTACGTGTCACATAACATTTTTGGAGAATGCACAACGACGATTTCTAAAATTTTTGTTTTAGAATTGATGAAGTTTATCCTCAGCGGGGTATGGATCAGATTTTGTTGAAAAAGCGTTTCAACATTGAATCATTACAATCTCGTCGAGCTAGTTCAGGACTGGTATTTCTATATAAATTAGTCCGTAACTTAATTGATGCACCAAGTATTTTGGATAGAATTAACTTTGCTGTACCTAAACATACCTTACGCCAAGCCCCATGTTTTTATTGTAAATTTTTGCGCCCCAATACTTTATCATTACAACCACCAATTAAAAATATTAAAATATCCAAATACAGGCTCGTATTCACCGCTTTTTGCAGTAGTCAATCCCCTTAAAGACATTTTTAATAGAACAATAATACTACTGGTAAACAACTCTTCTGGCATTTCGTCTTGCTATATGCCAGTTCCCAAATCTCACTAAATTCCTATATGACAATGGCATTCAATAATCAAATTTTATGAAAAATCCTTGTTGTACTTTCCGAATAATCAAAACCAATCAAAATGTCTAAAATAGTTTTAATGTCAAAGTTCAAAAAGTTGCAATTTCTGAGCTTCATGATGATTGTGTTACAAGATAAACAACCAGCTATCATGCTTCTTTATTTTGTTCATAACTGTATATAAATATAGATAGTACTTCTCTCACGTGTCCACACTATTTATTGTCTCGATTAAAATGTAACCTAGAAAAATGTGACTAATGTGTCCAATTTTGAGCTAACAACATTTTCCTGTATTGTAATTATGTCGAAATTTGAAATTAATTATAGGGATATGTAAACAGCTTTTACGGGCATAATAGATTTCTAAATGTCGTGAGAAGTTTAGTTCCTGATCACTATATTTGGAAGATTAATTTTGTTTACGTCGTGGTCAAGTTGTATAATTATTATTGATAGCCTGGTTTGGGAACTCCTACAGGTGGTGTAATGGTCGGTGCTTTCAGTACGTCTTCTATAATTTTCAAATCTGTACAAATATACGCTTGTATTCCTTAAAAGATAAATGGTGGAGTATCCCTGAAATATAAAAATCTTGGAATTCGAATAATTTCTTGTGAAAATTGCATTATTAATAAGGTATATCACAAATTTTTTGATAAGTATTGTCAGTGACGACGCAGCAATAATCAAAGAACTAAAAATGTAAATAGCTCAAACTCGTTTTCAGGCGTTTTATGCGTTACTGATTATTATCTATTTGTCTTGAGTGTGGTCGGGGGATAGGGAGTTGTACAATTAAAAAAATACTCTATAATACACCGAGAAAAAAGATTTTACTTTTGATTTGTGTATCTATGGAATGATTTGATTATAATCCTATAACTTGTAGCTTGGTAACTACGAACTTGATTATGATGAAATTGTGACGCCGTATTACTACCGTAGAGGAAATGGTAATATTGTATCATTGTTGGAACTCTTGCCAGTGGCGGAGGACAAGTCGACAAAAAATGAAAAATTTAAAAATCGCATAAACTTCGTTTTTAAATGTTTCAAAGGTCCCTAATGATTGTCTACTTTTTTGATGAGGATGGTGTAGGCATAGAGAAACGCTATTTTTTTTTTGTTTGCACCGATAATGTATCGGAAGTACTGAGTCAGGATGCTTGACGCCATTTCACTTCCCACACCGTACAGGTGAGAGGAGTATTGTGACCGCGAAAATTTTCGATTTTGAGATAATACGCTTTTCAGACGTTTTATATCCACATAACGAAAATCCACGTAATCTCAATAACCGCTGCATGGATTGTGATGAAATTTGGGTAGTGATGTGCTGTGGGGTCGTAGTAGGTAATGCTCCTATAATTTTGGAAATCATTGCAGCAAAAAACAAATACTCGTAATTTTTGATATTCCTCAAACTTCGTTTTTCGGCGTTTCAGGGGTTCTTGATCCTTTTCTACTTCTTTTTTGGGTAGCGGTGAAAATTGGTGGTAGAATAGAAAAATTTGTTGTATTCATAGGCTGCCCATTGTCCTGTAAAAGAACGACCTAGCGGCATAACACACTTTTTTAGGTCCGTCTGAACATTGCCTTGCCTATCATATAAACCAAGGGATGAAGATCGTTCTGTATTGTGTAACTATTGAATTAATTTTGAAGAAATTTTGACACTGTATTATTACCGCGGCGAGGATGGAAAACACGTATGGTTTTTAGAAATCGTGTCAGTGGCGGCGCAGCAATAATAAAAATTCTACATATATAAAAACAGCTCAAACAGCTTCATACTATGGGAAAGTAATAAACTGTCGAATGTACGGGAAGTACCGAGTCAGGATACCAGACTCCATTTTTTTAATATAAAACCAATAGATTTTGTTGAACATCGATAAATCCTGGCAAACACGTCGCTCGCTCGGTTTTCAATTCGAAATAATGCGAGCCATTACCGTCTGCAATATTAAACAATCTCCATCAATATTTAGGTTCAAATATGTTGACATTTCCCCGTTTCCCCGCTGAATTTTTAATCAAGTAAACAATGAACGCTCCGTTATCTCGTCAAAGGGGGCAACGTGCACCGGCGGGAGGGGAGGGGGAAGGGGGGTGGGGGCGGACGGACGGAACGCCAAATCAATACCGGCGCTGCATCCGCGATCCACGTGCTGTAAGGTCGGATTTTGAACGGAACCGGCCTATTTTTATGCGGCTTGCATTGGGGTAGGTTATACCACAGGGTAACCTAACCAACAACAGATAAGCAGAACACGCCAGTATCACAATAAAAAAAATGGAGTCAAGTTGATTGACTCAGTACTTCCCACACATAGCAGTTGCAACCAAATCATCGCCCGCCTGTCGTTAAAAAACATCCAACACAAAAACTAGTAAATGGTTTCCTAAATCTCTCCGTAGGAACTAAAACGACACAATTCAGCTTCAACTGGACGAAACAAAACAATTAGGAACCCCCAAATTGCTTAAAAACGAAGTTTGAGCTATTTTTATATTTTTATTTTTTTATTATTGCTGCGCCGCCACTGGCACGATTTTTGAAAACCATACGCATTTTTCATTCTTGCCGCGGTAATAATACTGTGTCTAAATTTCATTAAAATTAATTCCATAATTTCCATGTTACTAAATTCAGAACGATCTAAAGTAATACCTACCCCTACCAATACCAAGTCCCTTGATTTCTGTAATAGCCAAGGCAATGTTAGGATAGACCTAACAAACGTCTATTATGCCGCTAGGTCTTTCTTTCACAGGTCAATGGACACTATTATGAATGGAATAACAACCCCCCACCCCCTAACGACCCCAATTTCACCCCCACCCAAAAAAAAGTAAAAGATGATCAGGAACCTCTAAAACGCCTAAAAACAAAGTTTGAGCTATTTTTACATTTTTACTTTTTTTATTATTGCTGCGCCGCCACTGACACGATTTTTCCAAAACATACGCACTTTCCATCCACGCCGTGGCAGTAATACTGTGTCAAAATTTCATTAAAATCGATTCGATAATTTTCGCGTTACGCAATAAAGAACGATCTAAAACAACACTCTGATGTATACATCACAAATTCTAAGTCCCTTGGTTTCTATTATAAGCAAGGCAATGTTCGGATGGACCTAAAAAATTGTACTATGCCGCTAGGTCCTTCTTTCACAGGTCAATGGACAGCCTATTATGACTATAACAAATTTTTCAACTTTACAACCCCCCACCCCCCAACCACCCCAAATTTCACCCCCACCCAAAAAAAAGTAGAAAACGATCAGGAACACCTAAAACGCCTAAAAACGAAGTTTAGGGAATATTTAAAATTTTTCGTTTTTTGCTAATTACTCCGCCGCTTATGCACCGATTTTCAAAATTATAGCAGCATTACCTACTACGATCCCACAGCATGTTGGTGCCCAAATTTCATCACAATCCGTGCAGCGGTTACTTCGATTACGACGTTAGAAAAACGCCAACAGACAGACAGACCGACAGACAGACAGACAGACCGACCGACAGACAGACAGACCGACGGAAATGAGTGACGTGGATTTTCGTTATGTAGACATCATAAAACGCCCAAAAAGCGTATTATCTCAAAATCGAAAATTTTCGCGATCACAATACTCCTCTCACCTATCGGCGTGGGAAGTAAAAATGTGGACGTTGTACGAGGTAGACCTCGTTCTAGTAACTTCCCCGACTCAAGTGGTTGTTTTCATACATTTAAGTATTTCAATTTATTTAGGGTGTCCCACGACGATTAAGACAAGCAATATATCGGAACTGGGCAGTAGTAGCAAATTATAATTTTGGGGGTGTCAGTTGGAGCAAATATAGCATCTTTAATTATTATTGTGTCGCTCAATGAGGTATTTGTTGACATAGGTCAACGAAGTTTGAGGAACATTTGAAATTTTTAGTTTTACTTCCCACACCGATAGGTGAGGGGAGTATTGTGATCGCGAAAATTTTCGATTTTGAGATAATATGCTTTTTGGGCGTTTTATGATGTGTACATAACGAAAATCCACGTCATTCATTTCCGTCGGTCTGTCTGTCTGTCTGTCTGTCTGTCTGTCTGTCGGTCTGTCTGTCGCGTTTTTCTACCCTCGTAATCTCAGTAACCGCTGCATGGATTGTGATGAAATTTGGGCAGCGGCATGCTGTGGGGTCGTAGTAGGTAATGTTCGTATAATTTTGAAAATCGGTGCATAGGGGGCGGAGTAATTAGCAAAAAACAAAAAAATTAAATATTGCTGAAACTTCGTTTTTAGGCGTTTTAGGGGTCCCTGATCATTTTCTACTTTTTTTTTGGTGGGGGTGAAATTGGGGTGGTTGGGGGTTGGGGGGTTGTAAAATTGAAAAATTTGTTGTATTCATAATAGACTACCCACTGACCTATGAAGGAAGACCTAGCGACATAAATAACTTTTTTAGGTCTATCCGAACATTGCCTTATGCCTATTACAGAAACTAAAGGACTTAGAATTTTTTCCGATGTATACAGGCTGTCCATTTAGTGTGTAATTCTTCGATATCTCGCAAGGTATAGCTGCTAGAAGAAAATCTCAAATACAAAAGTTATTTGGTTACTTGAGATGCATATCCTAAAAATATTTTGAAATATACAGGGTGTTGCGGGAAAGTAGGATAGAGATCAACTTGATTTTTTTATATGGAACTATAACTTTCTCTCAAGTTCTTCTAGTGTCCATCATTGATCTCTATTCAACCCTAAAATATTTTTAGAATCGGTTGCGACGTTGCCAAGTAATAATTTATTTTCTATTAATTTCCGCATTTGCAAGGTCGCAAGTAATACGTTCAAATTGATATATTCCTTTAACTTTTCTCAATAATATTACACAGCGAGTTACTTATTACGTATGTACAGGGTGTTTTTGGCAGAATTTTAAATTCCGGCAACTTAAAGGTCGTTTTACTTTGTTTTTTTAAATGTAACACCCTGTCTTTTTTATTTTAAATCGAAATATCTACAAATACTCTATCTCGCCTTGTAATATTTTTTTTCGCGTTTTCGACGTTGCCAAGTTATAAATTATTTTTCCAAATTTTTAAACAAGTATCCCGGATTTTAATTTATTTTAAATAGAATCTCTACTTATTTTTATTGCAATGAATTGCGCATGTCGAATTTAGTAAGATCTCACAATTTCAAAATTTTGTTTGTATTAATTAATGAGATACGGCAACACCGCTTTTTCAGTAAACGGTACCCCGGAACGCTTAAATTTTTCCAAAACTGCCACAGCTGAAGAGGTGAAATTCAATACAAAAGTTTGTATTATTGATAATAGGCTGTTCATTGACCTGTGCAGGAAAGACCTAGCGGCATATGACAATAATTTGGGAGGGGGGGGGGGGTTACTGGCGATGATTTTGTTGCAAGGGGATCTCAGACTAAATCTTTATGCTATGGGAAAATAATAAACTGGTATCACCGTAATGTGTGGGAAGTACTGAGTCAATCAACTTGACTCCATTTTTTACTTTCCACACCGATAGGTGAGGGGAGTATTGTGATCGCGAAAATTTTCGATTTTGAGATAATACGTTTTTTGGGCGTTTTATGATGTGTACATAACGAAAATCCACGTCACTCATTTCCGTCGGTCTGTCTGTCTGTCGGTCGGTCTGTCTGTCTGTCTGTCTGTCTGTCTGTCTGTCTGTCTGTCTGTCGCGTTTTTCTACCCTCGTAATCTCAGTAACCGCTACATGGATTGTGATGAAATTTGGGCAGCGTTATGCTGTGGGGTCGTAGTAGGTAATGTTCCTATAATTTTGAAAATCGTTATACGGGGCGCGGAGTAATTAGCAAAAAAACGAAAAATTTCAAATACGCCTCAAACTTCGTTTTTAGGCGTTTTAGGGGTTCCTGATCATTTTCTACTTTTTTTTGGGTGGGGGTGAATTTGGGGTGGTTGGGGGGTGGGGGGTTGTAATACTGAAAAATTTGTTGTATTCATAATGGGCTCTATAATGACCTGTGAATGAAAAGCCTAGCGCCATAATACAATTTTTTAGGTCCATCCGAACATTTCCTTGCTTATAATAGAAACCAAGGGCCTTAGAATAATTTGTGATGTATACGTCCGAGTGTTGTTTTAGTTTTAGATCGTTCTTTATTGCGTAACGCCAAAATTATCGAATGGATTTTAATGAAATTTTGACACAGTATTACTGCCACGGCGAGGATGGAAAGCGTGCATGTTTTGGAAAAATCGTGTCAGTGGCGGCGCGGCAATAATAGAAAAACTAAAAATGTAAAAATCGCTCAAACTTTGTTTTTCGGCGTTTTAGGGGTTTCTGATCATTTTTTACTTTTTTTGGGTGGGGGTGAAATTGGGGTGGTTAGGGGGTGGGGGGTTGTAAAACTCAAAAATGTATTCCATTTATAATAGTGTCAATTGACCTGTGAAAGAAAGACCTAGCGGCATAATAGACGTTTGTTAGGTCCATCCGAACATTGCCTTGGCTATTACAGAAATCAAGGGATTTGGTATTGGTAGGGGTAGGTATTCATTCAGGTCGTTCTGAATTTAGCAACATGGAAATTATGGAATTAATTTTAATGAAATTTAGACACAGTATTATTACCGCGGCAAGGATGAAAAATGCGTATGGTTTCAAAAATCGTGTCAGTGGCGGCGCAGCAATAATAAAAATCTAAAAATATAAAAACAGCTCAAACTTCGTTTTTAAGCAATTTGGGGGTTCCTGTTTGTTTCGTTTCGTCCAATAGAAGCTGAATTGTGTCGTTTTAGTTCCTACGGAGAGATTTAGGAAACTATTTACTAGTTTTTGTGTTGGATGTTTTTTGACGACAGGCGGGCGATGATTTGGTTGGAACTGTTATGTGTGGGCAGTACTGAGTCAATCAACTTGACTCCATTTTTTGTTAATGGCTTCGCGATATTCAAAATATCCTCGCACATCTCTCAGCACTGACATTAACTTAAATTATCGTCGTTTTCAAGTAGGTGAGTTCTGTGAGGTTTACGGTTATTTCGAGATGATCAAGATTCTGTGTCTGTGAAATTTGTCAATAAATTCCCTTCAAAACTATATATCACAAGTATGGTGGTTTCATTTAAGATTTTGAAGTAGGGATTGCTGGGGGGTGAGGCGGATGATGGCACAATGATGACGTATTCGGCGGAAGAATTCCCCCTCGAAATAAAAATCGACATGTAACGGCGAATTTTTTATCATTTCAGAGATAAGATGGGTGGCAAATTTTAGCTGGGACACACTGTATTTCATGAAATGTAAAAAATCTCAAATAATAATCTTTCGCGCCCCGCCCATCGGCATTACCATTAGAGCATTATAACGCAAATGGTGGCATCTGAGTTAAGCAGGACTGGTAATCGCTATACATTACCAACTGAACGTATAGACCATAGATACTCTACTTCGTAGCGAAATGTCAAGGATCCTGCTTAGCCAACACGCACACAATGAAACGCTGCTGGTGTCTGCACTCCGTCGCACCGCACGTAATATATTGATGAGCTTTCCGACATCCTGACAGCTTTCAGGATATTCAGGATTGGCGAATGAATGGGAGCACGTACTGCAAAGAACGTACGAAGTATACAATCTTTAGCATATATTTGTCTTTTAGATTGGAAATACCTATTAGGAAGTGTCTACTAATTACGAGCTGAATAGAATGAATAGGACAATTACACTTGTAAGAATGGATATTCTGAGTAATGTTTCTAATGCATTCTGCATATACAGGGTGTTTCAAAAATTGAGACTTGCTTTTTCAGAAACGATTTTTAAATGACAAAGCTAATGTACGGTGAATCAGCAGCAGAAGAGTAAATTTAGTTAAAAAAACATGCTTTTAAAGAACTTAGAACTAAAAAGTTAAAAGTAATGTTTAAAATAACCTTAAAACAACAATGAACGAAAAATGCTATATGCTTGTGATAAAAGCGTTGGCGCTTTGTGACTTATTATTCGTAAATCGAATGCTTGAAGCTATTCTCACAAGCTCTCGTTCATTGTTGTTTTAGGCTTATTTTAAAAATTATTTATAACTTTTAAGTCCTTTAGAAGCGTTCCAATTTCATAAACTATATTTATTTTTAATTTTTTAGTTAACTTTATCATTAAATCTTTTTTTTATTTTTTTAAACTCTATTTATTTGATTCATTTAGCAATTATAAACTAGCGGTCCCGACAGACGTTACCCTGATTGTATCGCTGCCTGTCAGATCCTATGTAAAACACTAACAACAGCTTATCAATTTTAAATTTAATTAAAGTGGCATTTAGGGCTATTAAAACCAACATCTATTAAAAACAGTATTACAAAAAAGCTAACGACACGTAGTGTCACCCAAGTACTAACCGCACCCAACGTTGCTTAGTTTGGGCGATCGTCGAGAGACTACGTTTTCACCGTGACATGACCGTTACCTAATTAAACAGATGACTGTGTCCGATATTCCAGCCTGCTCTGCAAGTCAGTCCGTCGATCTTTTGTACCAAGACTAAGACGTTAATTATTTCTGTAATTTTTGTGACAGTCGCGCACTTTGTGGTCGAGGTTAATCTCTAACTGATAAACTGATTCGGCCATTTGATACAATACCTAACTGTGAGCCATAGAGCTGCCAACTTGATTTTAACTATTCTTTGTGCATTTCTAATTGAAGTTAAGCCACACATCCTGCAAAATTGTTCATTCTGGTACTCGTAGATTTATTATCATTGTCCTAGTGTCGAGAACACAGAGCCACGTTATGTCATTTTCAAGACATTGTGAATGTGAATTGTTAATGCAAATCAGGCGAAAGGTGGCATCAAAGTTCGGTACCGTCAGTCATAGGTAGCTATGCACGGAACGAGTTCAACACATGACGCGTTACAGTTTAAGACAACAGATGGCGCAGTGTTGCAGTTACTATCATACGTCGGACAAAATTCAACAAGTATCTTTTCAAGACCATGCGAAAGTATACTTATCTGATGTAGGCAGATCATGCCAACTTGATGGATTTTTCGTTAAATATAACGAATTTATGTGAATAGAGATGAACAACAGTAGTAAGTCAACCTGCTATTAATTCAAAGGAGTGTTGAGTGTTACAAGCTCACAAACCCACATACAGGCAAAGCTAATAAAAGAGTGTTAAAAAAATGGTAACACAGTAACAGTACTTACTATTCGTTCGATGCGAAGTTTCAAGTGCGGTCCTGTCAACAATTCGAGGGACGTCAAACGCGCGCTACTACGTACATCGCGGTTTTGTCTCTGTTTTGATCTAATCAATCGCACAGGGATGGAATTAGAAATTATGATTTCATTAACAGTCAATATCCTGATCTCCCTAAACATTTCGTATATACAGGGTTGGGATAAAGTATGGAACCAAGCAAATAACTTTGGAACGGAAAGAGTGATATTGCTGAAAATTTGCAGGCAAGTGTAGTGACGTCTAATGCATCCGATGACATTATGTTAACTGTTAATGTACTTCCGGTTTAACCGGAAGTACCGTCAACTCTTTTAATTTAAATGGGACACCCTGTATATTTTTGCAGATTTTAATTCATCTTTTTTTTTCCGAATACGTCCATAGTGGATTTAGCATTAGTTTCTGTAAAAACGGGAAAGATAAAGCTTCTTTATCATTTCAGGTGTTTAAAATGCCGGTCATTCAAAGTCGGTTTTGGCGATCGCGTGAGAACTCACAAAGAAGTGTGTCAACTTTTAATGATTTACGTCCCGACAGGGGTCCTATAACACGTTTGACGGTGACTAAAAAAAAAACAAATACAAAAAAATTACCTCAAACGGGAAGACCGCAGACCGCCACGGACGAATTTGTGAGACAAATTTTTTAAGAAACAAATACTAAACCCACTACCCAAAACCCAAACTAATACAGCCTTCTACTCGGTTAGGCTGAACTTTCAATTTACTCTTAGGTTCCGTACGCTCACTAACGCTTGCATGGGAATCTCTCTGCACTCATCCCGAATGTTTATTCTCTGATTACAGAATCTGCTATCATTTTACGGATCGCAATTAATTGATAATTTTAGAAAACCACTATTCATGCGGCAAGACTATTCAATATCTTTGAGCAGAGAAATATAAAATGATGTTTTGCTTAAACCGCTGTGCTCCTTGACAGAACTAACTACTTTATGTAATATTTGTTGGTGTTGAAATTACGAACGTTGTATTTTCGAAATACAAGTATACTTCATAATTTTTTAGTGACCGAAAAAACATAAGAAACGTAACTTATCTGCAATCTACCCTTATCACGGAAACAACTGTGCAGCTAATGTATCGGTCATTTAAACCTCGTTTAGAGTTATCAGAAAACGAACATATTTTTGTGATGACTGTGCAGTTAATTTTGTTTACGTATCCTTAACAGAAACCTATCTAAAGTGAAACATCCACTATCTCACACTAGGATAATGAAGAGATTTTACAAATGGAAGGATTTTTATAATAAAAGTACTTTCATTTGGCCGATGCAATACTAAATATATTTCATAAATGAACTGAATTTTCTTTTTTAAACTTTCTGTTGCAGTTACTTGAAAGGAAAATTTAAAACATCAAATCGCTTATCAATATTCGGTTACTTCATTATACATATAGATTCTTTGATAAGAAATTACCTCCCCTATTACCCTACTCCGCTAATCCAGGACATCCTGTGTAAAAGAGTAAGTTCATATTATTTAATGAAACGCATCCCCTTCCATGTTGGAATCCCACAAGTTATTTGATGATAAATTGGAGAGGAATATAAAAAAGAGGCAAATTATTAGAATTGATTACTGTCATAATTAATTGAGGTATGTGTTAGGTTAATGAAAATGCTCGGAAAAAACGGATGGAGCTGCCTATAGCTGATGAAAAATGCATTGAAATTAGTCGACTTTTTCATTGCAACATGTAAATCAATTTTGAATTGATTAGGCTTTAATGTTTTGTTTACGATATAACTGACAGTAAATCGCGAACGATGGTGAGCTACAGTTCTCAAAACTATTGATAATATTCGTGTCGGCAATACTCTAGCTCCGACTTAATGCATTTTACGAGTTCACAACATGTCTGCTAAGACATTATGACTATGATGATGATAAGACAGATGACTAAAATCTACCAGTAGAACAGCTAATTTAATTCTGAAACCTAATAGACTATAAAAATATAACGTCATTTTTTAATTATGAACAGAAGATTCGGTATTCGATCTTTGATATCCTTAAAAATAAGCAAGGTATTGGCAGTCGTCACTCTTTTTGTCTAGAAATAATATCTAGAAAACTGCTGAAAAGCGGAAAATACGATAATAAGATTTCCTATTCAAACCTGAAAGAGAGTATTGTATTGTTTTTTATGCGCAGTCCGTTACTTTTGGAAATTTTTAAGACATATGCGTAAGAAAAACGTTTTGAAATTTGACGCAAAACGTAAATTTGTACTTACCCCATTTTCATTTCCTAAGAACTTAATAGTAGGATTGTGACTAAATTTATTCTGAAACAAAAAAAATAAATTAGTCAGATTGAACAGTGTAAATGGCATATTATGTTATAGCATATGACTGTCGCAACATTGACATTAAAATAACATGTACATATAAGTCTTCATTTGAATGAACATAGGTATATTATTATTTACATATTTCCTACAACTTTAATATCCATGTTTTTTTGGAACATTTGACTACTGGCCATCCAAGATGACAAAGATGTTATGAAAAAGATTTAAGTATGTTTTTTATGCGCAATTTGAGTCTTAAATTGTTTTTAACAACGAAAATAACAAAATACTGTTTTTTACAAATAACATTCAAATTGTAATTTTTAAAATGTAGAGTAAAACAGATTTTTGTAGTATATGTACTATAAAACTATTTGCAAGCCCTTTTCTCGACTTGAGATCGTAGAACAGATGTACTGAAAATTCATTTTGAACAACTTCGAAACAGCAGATGATTTAATGTTTTTACATAGTCATCATAACCGGAGTGAAATGATCCATCCACAGCCACAAAACTGCGAATGGTGCGGCGCGTCGATAAAGTCGTGCGCGCATATTAGTACAGTCAATTTTTATCAATTAATAACTGGGTAGCTAAAATAAACATTAGTAAAGAAATAGGATTACCACGGTAACCAGTAATATCATCATGCTAGCGGAGTTGATTGTTCGCCCGTAGGGGGTGCTGCAGGGGTGCATTTTTAGGTACATATTAGCGAAATAGTATATCGGACTAACTTCAATAATTTTTTTTCACGATTTACTGACGATGTCACAAATGATTTCCAATTGTATACGATTACCACGGTAACCAGTAATATCATCATGCCAGCGGAGTTGATTGTTCGCCCGTAGGGGGTGCTGCAGGGGTGCATTTTTAGGTACATATCAGCGAAATAGTATATCGGACTAACTGCAATAATTTTTTTTCATCATTTACTGACGATGTCACAAATGATTTCCAATTGTATACGATTACCACGGTAACCAGTAATATCATCATGCCAGCGGAGTTGATTGTTCGCCCGTAGGGGGTGCTGCAGGGGTGCATTTTTAGGTACATATTAGCGAAATAGTATATCGGACTAACTTCAATAATTTTTTTTCATGATTTACTGACGATGTCACAAATGATTTCTAATTGCATACGATTACCACGGTAACGAGTAATATCATCATGCCAGCGGAGTTGATTGTTCGCCCGTAGGGGGTGCTGCAGGGTTGCATTTTTAGGTACATATTAGCAAAATAGTATATCGGACTAACTTCAATAATTTTTTTTCATGATTTACTGACGATGTCACAGATTATCTCCAATTGCATATGATTACCACGGTAATCAATAATATCATCATGCTAGCGTAGTTGATTGTTCGCCCGTAGGGGGTGCTGCAGGGTTGCATTTTTAGGTACATATTAGCAAAATAGTATATCGGACTAACTTCAATAATTTTTTTTCATGATTTACTGACGATGTCACAAATGATTTCTAATTGTATACGATTACCACGGTAACCAATAATATCATCATGCTAGCGGAGTTGATTGTTCGCCCGTAGGGGGTGCTGCAGGGTTGCATTTTTAAGTACATATTAGCAAAATAGTATATCGGACTAACTTCAATAATTTTTTTTCATGATTTACTGACGATGTCACAGATTATCTCCAATTGCATATGATTACCACGGTAACCAATAATTTCATCATGCTAGCGGAGTTGATTGTTCGCCCGTAGGGGGTGCTGCAGGGTTGCATTTTTAGGTACATATTAGCAAAATAGTATATCGGACTAACTTCAATAAATTTTTTTCATGATTTACTGACGATGTCACAAATGATTTCTAATTGTATACGATTACCACGGTAACCAATAATATCATCATGCTAGCGGAGTTGATTGTTCGCCCGTAGGGGGTGCTGCAGGGTTGCATTTTTAGGTACATATTAGCAAAATAGTATATCGGACTAACTTCAATAATTTTTTTTCATGACTTACTGACGATGTCACAAATGATTTCCAATTGTATACGATTACCACGGTAACCAGTAATATCATCATGCCAGCGGAGTTGATTGTTCGCCCGTAGGGGGTGCTGCAGGGGTGCATTTTTAGGTACGTATTAGCGAAATAGTATATCGGACTAACTTCAATAATTTTTTTTCATGATTTACTGACGATGTCACAGATTATCTCCAATTGCATATTATTACCACGGTAACCAATAATATCATCATGCTAGCGGAGTTGATTGTTCGCCCGTAGGGGGTGCTGCAGGGTTGCATTTTTAGGTACATATTAGCAAAATAGTATATCGGACTAACTTCAATAATTTTTTTTCATGACTTACTGACGATGTCACAAATGATTTCCAATTGTATACGATTACCACGGTAACCAGTAATATCATCATGCTAGCGGAGTTGATTGTTCGCCCGTAGGGGGTGCTGCAGGGTTGCATTTTTAGGTACATATTAGCAAAATAGTATATCGGACTAACTTCAATAATTTTTTTTCATGACTTACTGACGATGTCACAAATGATTTCCAATTGTATACGATTACCACGGTAACCAGTAATATCATCATGCCAGCGGAGTTGATTGTTCGCCCGTAGGGGGTGCTGCAGGGGTGCATTTTTAGGTACGTATTAGCGAAATAGTATATCGGACTAACTTCAATAATTTTTTTTCATGATTTACTGACGATGTCACAGATTATCTCCAATTGCATATGATTACCACGGTAACCAATAATATCATCATGCTAGCGGAGTTGATTGTTCGCCCGTAGGGGGTGCTGCAGGGTTGCATTTTTAGGTACATATTAGCAAAATAGTATATCGGACTAACTTCAATAATTTTTTTTCATGACTTACTGACGATGTCACAAATGATTTCCAATTGTATACGATTACCACGGTAACCAGTAATATCATCATGCCAGCGGAGTTGATTGTTCGCCCGTAGGGGGTGCTGCAGGGGTGCATTTTTAGGTACGTATTAGCGAAATAGTATATCGGACTAACTTCAATAATTTTTTTTCATGATTTACTGACGATGTCACAGATTATCTCCAATTGCATATGATTACCATGGTAACCAATAATATCATCATGCTAGCGGAGTTGATTGTTCGCCCGTAGGGGGTGCTGCAGGGGTGCATTTTTAGGTACGTATTAGCGAAATAGTATATCGGACTAACTTCAATAATTTTTTTTCATGATTTACTGACGATGTCACAGATTATCTCCAATTGCATATGATTACCACGGTAACCAATAATATCATCATGCTAGCGGAGTTGATTGATCGCCCGTAGGGGGTGCTGCAGGGTTGCATTTTTAGGTACATATTAGCAAAATAGTATATCGGACTAACTTCAATAATTTTTTTTCATGACTTACTGACGATGTCACAAATGATTTCCAATTGTATACGATTACCACGGTAACCAGTAATATCATCATGCTAGCGGAGTTGATTGTTCGCCCGTAGGGGGTGCTGCAGGGTTGCATTTTTAGGTACATATTAGCAAAATAGTATATCGGACTAACTTCAATATTTTTTTTTCATGATTTACTGACGATGTCACAGATTATCTCCAATTGCATATGATTACCACGGTAACCAATAATATCATCATGCTAGCGGAGTTGATTGTTAGCCCGTAGGGGGTGCTGAAGGGTTGCATTTTTAGGTACATATTAGCAAAATAGTATATCGGACTAACTTCAATAATTTTTTTTCATGATTTACTGACGATGTCACAGATTATCTCCAATTGCATATGATTACCACGGTAACCAATAATTTCATCATGCTAGCGGAGTTGATTGTTCGCCCGTAGGGGGTGCTGCAGGGTTGCATTTTTAGGTACATATTAGCAAAATAGTATATCGGACTAACTTCAATAAATTTTTTTCATGATTTACTGACGATGTCACAAATGATTTCTAATTGTATACGATTACCACGGTAACCAATAATATCATCATGCTAGCGGAGTTGATTGTTCGCCCGTAGGGGGTGCTGCAGGGTTGCATTTTTAGGTACATATTAGCAAAATAGTATATCGGACTAACTTCAATAATTTTTTTTCATGACTTACTGACGATGTCACAAATGATTTCCAATTGTATACGATTACCACGGTAACCAGTAATATCATCATGCCAGCGGAGTTGATTGTTCGCCCGTAGGGGGTGCTGCAGGGGTGCATTTTTAGGTACGTATTAGCGAAATAGTATATCGGACTAACTTCAATAATTTTTTTTCATGATTTACTGACGATGTCACAGATTATCTCCAATTGCATATGATTACCACGGTAACCAATAATTTCATCATGCTAGCGGAGTTGATTGTTCGCCCGTAGGGGGTGCTGCAGGGTTGCATTTTTAGGTACATATTAGCAAAATAGTATATCGGACTAACTTCAATAATTTTTTTTCATGATTTACTGACGATGTCACAAATGATTTCCAATTGTATACGATTACCACGGTAACCAGTAATATCATCGTGCCAGCGGAGTTGATTGTTCGCCCGTAGGGGGTGCTGCAGGGGTGCATTTTTAGGTACATATTAGCGAAATAGTATGTCGGACTAACTTCAATAATTTTTTTTCACGATTTACAGACGATGTCACAAATGATTTCCAATTGTATACGATTACCACGGTAACCAGTAATATCATCATGCTAGCGGAGTTGATTGTTCGCCCGTAGGGGGTGCTGCAGGGGTGCATTTTTAGGTAAATATTAGCAAAATAGTACCTATATCGGACTAATTTCAATAATTTTTTTTCACGATTTACTGACGATGTCACAAATTATTTTCAATTGCATACGATTACTACGGTAACCAGTAATATCATAATGGTAGGCACTCTTTAGAAACCTCCATATTATTTATTTATCCATAAAATATGTCTGAGATACTGATATCAATTTTATAGATCTACAAAGAGAATCACTGAAGTATCCTGAGGTAACCCCTTTATTTAATATAAATAACAATTTAACGGTTGTTCTGCTAAACTGCTAAACCCTTTAATTATGGTTCGTCTGGTATACCGTGGGCCCTGCACCTGGCAGACAGCAAAAAAATCCTATTTAGAGAATGGCAGTGGATCAGGTCCCGGCAGCCGGGTCCTGAAAATTACAATCTAAATCCCGGCAACCGGGATTTTTTACATTTTAATTTGAAATCCGGCATCCGGGATTTTGATTGTAATTTTCAGGTCCTGGCTGCCGAGACTTTTTATATCAGAAAATAAATCCCGGCAGTGCCTTTATTTCATCAAAAATTTTGCAATTCTTAATATTATTGTAAGTTGTACTTACATGAAAAAAAAACAACCAAACAACCATTGTTGGTATAATAGTGAAACTATGCATTATCTTTGGAGAATAAACAAATGAAAATCTACGTTACATAGACAAAGATAACACTAGTTACACAAATGACTACATTTAACACGTTTGTGCAAAATAGTACGTTTTTATTTCATTTACAGGATACAAACTTTTAGTTGTTATTATTATTTAACATATGAATACAGTTTTATAACATTTATTCTTTATTTATTAAACTAACACATCGGACAAAACCAATACTTCTATTTAGCTCTTCTTGCCAGAGAAACACATCAAATGGTACCGATTCAAGCAGCTACTACATCTGCTGAAACTTTCATTGAGATCATGGTTACAAACAGCACATATCCACTGGTTCAATTCTTTTCTCTTTTTAATGATGGACTTTAGAGTATTCCATGCTTCATTTGCGAAATATCTTCGAATATAAAAAACGATCACAATTGACTCTTCAATAACCTTGTTGTTGATAAGATCTGCTTCTTTTATATCGTAGTCCTGTATAAGGAAACTAGATGAGGATATGTTGTCAACTTTATTTGTGTCTTTGATAATCCAAGACAATAATAGTTATTCTTTTTTATTGTAATTAAATTTGATTAAAGGATTTTTTATCGCTTTTCTTTTCTTGGGTATACCCATTAATTCGATGAAATATAATAATTGTTTATAGAATTATTACCTTGTCTTTCTGTTACTCTTTTTTTCGTTAATCTTTAGCTTTTGATCCCCATGTATATATGTATATAATACTTTAGATTCACAGAAGTACCTAAAAGTTCTATTATCTCTCATCCAGTATTCGATTTATGTTTGCTTCTTATGTACTTCTAGTTCCTTTATGAAATCTTCAAATGAATTAAACTTATCTCTAAGCTTCATTTTCACCAGTAATAATAGTAAAACCGAGGTTAAAACTAAAAACACCATTCACCAAAGACTGAAGGTAAACAGAGCATGAAGATAACCTCAAACTTATGTGGAAATGTAGGGTGCCGGGAGTACTTTTCTAAAGTAAAAAATGGCGGTTGCCGGGACCTGAATATTACAATCAAAATCCCGGATGCCGGGATTTAGAATTAAAAGGTCCGGCTGCCGGGACCTGATCCACTGCCTCATAAAATAGCCGAACAGCCAGACATTTGTCCACCGACAGTGTCGGTGCCGGCATTGGCATTCCATTCCATCTTGTAAAATAAATAGGGATGTATGGTTCGGCATATGGCAATCCCACTTCCCCAAAAAATTAATATTCATGAACTTTTTAGAGCAAGAGCTAAAATTTGTAATTCGAAGACTTAGTTGCATTATTTCATTTAAGATACTGTTTAGAAGTATAGATGACCTATCTGTTGAGTTTATAAACTGGCTTCCCTACGTTGCGGTTTGTCAAGTTAGGAAAAACACCTTCCATTCAGTAACACGCGACTACCATCGCACGTTTTCGCAAATATGCATCCAAATGTGCACCCCTGCAGCACCTCCTACGGGCGAACAATCAACTCCGCTAGCATGTTGATATTACTGGTTACCGTGGTAATCGTATACAATTGGAAATCATTTGTGACGTCGTCAGTAAATCGTGAAAAAAAATTATTGAAGTTAGTCCGATATACTATTTTGCTAATATGTACCTAAAAATGCGCCCCTGCAGCACCCCCTACGGGCGAACAATTAACTCCGCTAGCATGATGATATTATTGGTTACCGTGGTAATCATATGCAATTGGAGATAATCTGTGACATCGTCAGTAAATGATGAAAAAAAATTATTGAAGTTAGTCCGATATACTATTTTGCATAATATGTACCTAAAAATGCACCCCTGCAGCACCCCCTACGGGCGAACAATTAACTCCGCTAGCATGATGATATTATTGGTTACCGTGGTAATCATATGCAATTGGAGATAATCTGTGACATCGTCAGTAAATCATGAAAAAAAATTATTGAAGTTAGTCCGATATACTATTTTGCTAATATGTACCTAAAAATGCACCCCTGCAGTACCCCCTACGGGCGAACAATCAACTCCGCTAGCATGATGATATTATTGGTTACCGTGGTAATCATATGCAGCTGGAGATAATCTGTGACATCGTCAGTAAATCATGAAAAAAAATTATTGAAGTTAGTCCGATATACTATTTTGCTAATATGTACCTAAAAATGCAACCCTGCAGCACCCCCTACGGGCGAACAATCAACTCCGCTAGCATGATGATATTATTGGTTACCGTGGTAATCATATGCAATTGGAGATAATCTGTGACATCGTCAGTAAATCATGAAAAAAAATTATTGAAGTTAGTCCGATATACTATTTTGCTAATATGTGCCTAAAAATGCACCCCTGCAGCACCCCCTACGGGCGAACAATCAACTCCGCTACCATGATGATATTACTGGTCACCGTGGTAATCGTATACAATTGGAAATCATTTGTGACATCGTCAGTAAATCGAGAAAAAAAATTATTGAAGTTAGTCCGATATACTATTTCGCTAATATTTACCTAAAAATGCACCCCTGCAGCACCCCCTACGGGCGAACAATCAACTCCGCTAGCATGATGATATTACTGGTTACCGTGGTAATCGTATGCAATTGGAGGTAATCTGTGACATCGTCAGTAAATCATGAAAAAAAATTATTGAAGTTAGTCCGATATACTATTTTCCTAATATGTACCTAAAAATGCAACCCTGCAGCACCCCCTACGGCCGAACAATCAACTCCGCTGGCATGATGATATTACTGGTTACCGTGGTAATCGTATACAATTAGAAATCATTTGTGACATCGTCAGTAAATCATGAAAAAAAATTATTGAAGTTAGTCCGATATACTATTTTGCTAATATGTACCTAAAAATGCACCCCTGCAGTACCCCCTACGGGCGAACAACCAACTCCGCTAGCATGATGATATTACTGGTTACCGTGGTAATCGCATACAATTGGAAATCATTTGTGACATCGTCAGTAAATCGTGAAAAAAAATTATTGAAGTTAGTCCGATATACTATTTCGCTAATATGTACCTAAAAATGCGCCCCTGCAGCATCCTCTACGGGCGAATAATCAACTCCGCTAGCATGATGATATTACCGGTTACCGTGGTAATCCTATTTCTTTATTAATGTTTATTTTAGCTACCCAGTTATTAATTGATAAAAATTGACTGTACTAATATGCGCGCACGACTTTATCGACGCGCCGCACCGTTCGCAGTTTTGTGGCTGTGGATCATTTCACTCCCGTGTCATCATATTGGATATGATAAAAATATCTGTTTCAGGAACAACCAGAGAAAATCATTAAGGGTCTGTTGTCTTCTGTTTGGCGTTTTGATAATAATTATCTATGCCTTGTTGCTTGTTACAGTGATCTAGTTAATAGTTTTATAGCATTATTTATACCGGTATGAACATCAATTTAGCAACATATAAATGCACAATATACATATTTGATTATCGTATATTTACCCATATCTTCCTAATCTGATAATGAAACAAGTAGCATTTATATATACATTGAACTGCTTAAAGTAAATATACCTTTTTTTAATAACAATGGAAGATGATAATCTATGATTTTTCAACTTTGTTTAAAACATAACTACATTTTTTCCTTCTTGGAAAATTTGAAGGAGGATAGAGTGATAAAAGTGTGAAGACATTCATAAAGTGGTAGTGACGATGAAAAATGACTGTCTATGGAAGATCCACAAGGAGACTTGGCATCAACTTCCTTATTTTAAATAGAACACCCTGTATATTATTACGTTTTGGAATCCAGCATTGATTTTTAGGTCCAGTTTGTTAACGCGCCATTACGTCGACGTAAATACAAATTTTGAGAGGTTTGTTGATACCCAGCATGAAGTCTAAACATTTTGGATGGTATTATTGGAAACCGCACAATAAACTAATGTTTTCCAAAATTTTCTAAATGAAAATTTAGAAAACCTGCTGGAAAATTCACTTTGGATGAAAAGTTTCCAGCCAATTGTTTCTTCTGCGAAACACGCTACCTTCGATTTTTCCAATTCTTACGCGCCATCATGGAATAATTATAAAATCGTAAATATCTTGAAAACAATAAAATATAGAACCACATATGCATGAAAACCATAAAATATAAAAGTGAAAGAGAATCTAATTTCGCATCCACTGATGTGAAACTTATCAAACCATCCCATTTGAAACAAAAAGTTTGAATAATATACAGGGTGTTCTATTTAAAATAAGGCAGGTGATGCCAACTTCCGCTATATCCGGATGTCTGCCATCTTTGAAATTATTTTCTGCAAGCATACGATTTGAAAAAAAAGTGTTTTTTAAACGGCAAGGCCGCTAGAGAGCACCGCGGACTTGTTGGACCATCCTGCAGAATAGTACTCGTATATTTTTTATTCATATTCAGGTACAGTAAATGTAGCGGCCTATCAGACTAGCCAAATACAAAACAAAATAGTAAAAGTGGATGAATTAAAAACCAGTAGTAAGTAATCACTACATAGCACTTTTTTAGAGGACATGGTATATAAGAAATCTACTTTAAACAATTGTAGTGATGGGGAGGCGAAGCCAGGTAAGTAGGAAACCTTTGGCTCTTTTTGCCACATTAAACAATAAATAGGGAAGAGGAAGTACGCATAAATGGTTTTGACAAGAGGAATGGTACTGTCATATATATACATAAGTGTCATTGTACATATCCGTGATAAACATGGAATCCAAAAAATAATAAATATTTAAATTATCACCATATGACATTATATGAGAGTGCATCAATAGAGCAAGTTGCCTAAAGTATTACTCAATGTTACTGCTGACAAACAGAGCACATCATACAAAAAGCATGTTAATTATGTGTCACCGATATATATGACTACGTAATATTCTGTTGATACCGAAGTGGAAAATAATAAGATATAAGTATAATTTCATGGTATTCCAGTTTTTAAAATATTCCCTGGTTAAGTATTAGTTAAATACTTAAATCCAATTAGGTTTAAGAGAACATAGAGTAGCTGACAAAATGTGATTTATTACAACCAGGAAGGAGGAAAATGTAAAATGTCTAGGAAACTAACGAAAAAAGACGGACTACTATCGTGATTAGCCTTTTTACTTCCCACACCGATAGGTGAGGGGAGTATTGTGATCGCGAAAATTTTCGATTTTGAAATAATACACTTTTTGGGCGTTTTATGATGTCTACATAACGAAAATCCACGTCACTCATTTCCGTCGGTCTGTCTGTCTGTCGCTTTTTTCTAGCCTCGTAATCTCAGCAATTCTGCATGGATTGTAATAAAACTGGGGCAGCGATATGCTGTGGGGTCGGAGTAGGTAATGTTCCTATAATTTTGTAAATCGGTGCATGGGCAGCGGAGTAATTAGCAAAAAACAAAAAAAAAATATTGCTCAAACTTCGTTTTTAGGCGTTTTAGGGGTTCCTGATCATTTTCTACTTTTTTTTGGGTGGGGGTTAAATTGGGGTGGTTTGGGGGTGGGGGGTTGTAAAATTGAAAAGTTTGTTGGTTTCATAATAGACTGTCCACTGACCTGTGAAAAAAGACCTAGCCACATAAATAACTTTTTTAGGTCCATCCGAACATTGCCTAGCCTATTACGGAAGCTAAGGGACTTAGAATTTATATTCATACGGGTATTTATTGCTTTAGATCGTTTTGTATTTTGTAGCGTGGAACTACTAAATTGATTCTAATGAAATTTTAACACAGCATTACTACCGTGGTGGGGATGGAAAATGCGTATGTTTGTTAGAAATCGTGTCAGTGGCAGCGTAGCAATAATGAAAAAAGTAAAAGTATGAAAACAGCTCAAACTCAAAGATGTTTCAGGGTTCCTGATCATTTTCTACCTTTTTTTGGGTGGAGGAGTGATAATAGTCTGTCCACTGACCTGAGAGAGAAATAACTAGCGGCATAAGACAATTTTAGAGGGGGGGGGGGCGCTGGCAATTATTTGGTTGCAAGGGGATCTCAGACTGAAGCTTCATGCTATGGGAAAATAATAAACTAGTATAACCGTAATGTGTGGGAAGTACTGAGCCAATCAACTTGACTTCATTTTTCTATTTATAATACAAAATAGATATATTACCTCTTGTTTGGACAAATTAATATCAAAACAACATAAATAAACTGCTTTAATCTTGTTCTGACATACAGAATATAATAGCAAAATCATATTATATATATGATACGAGGTTTATGAACTTGAGAAAATGAGATTATCACTATACAAGGTGTGTCGGATTGTCGATGTCGTAAAAATAATTATCTTTTATTTATTGTTGTTCGCACGACCGATTGCTGAGGCTACATACATATGTATATCAGATGATCATCAGCTATTGTTCCTGTAGTGTCAGAGACCTATAACAACTCTATAAAAAATGTAGTTAGTCATATAGGTAACCTTCAATCAAGGAAAAAATATCTCAGCATTCAATGTTGACTGATTTCAATCGAATTTCTGCAGTGCATTTGAATCATTGAGATAATGGAGAGCTACACGAAGACAATGCATGTTGTTAACCTTCAGAACTATACCAGAGTGTAAAAACACAGCAAAAACAATACAGTAAATACCATGGTACGGGGATTCCCGTTGGTCCCCATGTAGTACCTGCTTTTAATTTTGGTACCTCAGTATAGGCATACTATAATTTATGCACGGATGGATCATAGATTAGCGATGGTACACAAATGTCTCTATCATAAACGTCATTTTATAGCCCATTAGCTTTTTTATAGCCCTTCAGACACAGTGAAATGTCAAACACCAAAAATATCTATTATACAGGGTTATTCACGTTATTCGACACGGAGCATTACGGCTAAAGTATTCGATAAAAAAGAAAATAATAATTTCGGATGGATAGAGACACATAAAGGCTACATTTTAAAAATATTTTCATGTTATACAGGGTGTCCCAAAAACACGAAATGTATCAAAGTTGTTTTTTTTGGAACACCCCGTATATTATTGCATACTCAGATTCCTTGGTGAATTCTATGTAGCATACATGGGACTTAAAGCGAACCGTTTAGGTGTAAATCACCATTTTCGGTATAAGTAGATATCAGGAAAAAAATGAATTTCACAGAGATTATAAAATTTGAAAGGCTATGACTGCCGTATTACTGAGCATAAAATGCGTCAGCTTGGATGAGAGTGTCAAATTTAAATTACGTTTATGCTTGGAGAAATCGGTCGATTAATTAAGGAAACTTCGATCAGCGATAACTTGATTTTTTCAAATGGGAATGCAAAATTTTTTTTTTATAGGGTTAAACGCAGAATTTGATAACCTTTCTAATGATATAAGGTTGTGAATATCAATCTCTGGTAGTTTTCATTTAATCTTAAATTTTCAAACAAGTCGGTGTTTTTCAATTTTCCTGCCTATAAACAACCTAGCAGGCCATGAAATATAAACAAAAACATGTTCAGATGGAATGAAACAAGTAACTTAGAAAAAAGATACAGACGACTTAGAATAAAGAGAAAAGTTTATAAAAATTCTTTACAACAAATCAACTCTCCCTGAAACAACTGCGATAACATCTCTCAGGTCAAAGGGAAGCTGAAGTATGGCAGTAATAGATATTTTTTACAGTCTACTGGCTACCCTAATTTACTAGAGGTTAAAAATTTCCAAGACAATTAAAACCCTTGATATGAAACAAAAACAACCAGCCACTGTTGATCCAGCACGCAATTATCAATCATATGTAATGGTGTAAAAAAGTAGTAATTTGCGTCGAAGTCGATAGCTCTGACTGGAGCACTTCTATTTTTCAATATCTATTAGCAATATTGCAAAAAGGAATACTGCCAAATCAGATTTAAATTTTCTGCCATTTAAGTTATGATTTATAATTTGACCAAATTTTAATTCATTCTGCTTTTTCTGCGATCTTGCTAATAGGTACTGAAGAATTTTCAGAATTTTCAGGATGGCTTGGTTATGACAACCCGCATTTTTTACCCTCATTTAAAAAGGAAGGTCGCCCATGCGAAACGGTTTGGGCTCTAATTGAGGTTTTGAGTTAAGAAAAAAATTACTTTTTTTGTGATAAATGGAAAGATCATATATAAGTGCAGTGCAAGTAATATGACTAACAAAATTTGATTTAAACACATATTTATGTTGATCGTAGAAAAAATGTGCGTAACAAGTGCAAAAATTATATTAATTATAGACAAAGGTATATTGTAAAGATTAACATCGTACTGAGTGTAGCATTTCATTTTTTTTTTGTTAATCGTCTCGCTCAATCTCAATGAAATGTAGTACTAGGGGAACTTCAAACAAGTTTTTATTTGAATGACAATAACTCTGGTCTAAGTTAACTGAATTAAACAAGCTAGGGCTCGTTTAAAAGAGCCTAATGATATGTTACATAAACAGAGCGCTATACGTGACATCGCAACAATTAGTACACTTTATTGCAAACATGTTTAATGGTGTGCTGTATCTTTTAACATAATTGAATAGAGGAGAAAATTTTTAAAAGGTCACCGCAAAAATTCAACCACTTAAGTTTTTTCCAACCGGAGATATCAATAAAACAGGTGTGCTTCGACTTTCCAGATTTGTGCCCTGTAATGTTTTAGTGATAATTCCACTCAAGAGAGACTGATAAACCACTAGAAATTATATTTTGATTTTTTGAAATAACCAACGAATTCGAATAGGTTAGAAGAAGTAAACAAAGATTTTGTTTGTTTTAACCATCCAGCTGTATGACGATGGATATTGCCAGATCTCCTTTGGATAAAGTTATTGTATTTTCCTCAGAAACTAGTTAGCTGGTTTGATAATACATTGCAGTAAGAGTAAAATGGCTAAAGAAGCATATGGGGAAGATCTCAAAATAGAAAGATACTGATCCAATGTATTTGTGATCGCATAGGAAAATGGAAAAAAAGCTATTATTAACCTGATCAAAACTACGCTACCATAGACTGTGCCATTTAGAGAATTCAAGAATAATTATTGGGACGGTGGTGAGGTAATATGTCGTATAAACAATTATTTTTCTCAAAACGTGACAACGTCGCATCGAGCGACCACCGATCTTAGGCGAACAGGTATAAACAGGAGATAGTGGCAGCGCTTTGTTTTGGTTTGACCGTATCATGTTTATTGGAAAATTTTAGAGTCAATGTTGGATTTTATCAATGCATAAGTGAAAAATATAATATTTTAGACAATTCCCCAAGATGGTGAAGTGCTGAATGATTTGCAAGAGATGATTTCAATTGTACGAATGTAAAAACATGATAAATAATAAGAACGTCATCTTGCAAACAATCACATGCCTGATAGGGCATAGACATTGCTTCTTCTAAGATATTCGGATTCGTTGGAAATAACCACCAGGTGGAGCAAAGCGCCAATAAGAGCAGTATCCAACTTTCATAGTAATAAAATAAAAAAAAAACTAAAATAAATAAGTTACCATTGCCTGAAAAAACCTGAACAAAATCGGAAAATCTGAATAAAAAACTATTTCAAATGAAAGAAATGGCTTTTGAGGAAGAGAAAATTACAATTCCTAATGTTTTCATTCAACTAGAAAATGTATCTATATCAACATAATACGTCATAAGCGAAACCACACGATTAACTAAACAAGATTAACTTCCTTGTTACAGCTATGAAAAGAAATAAATAGACTAGACATGTAAACAATTATTGGACAGGAATTTTGTATTCATGTGTGCTGAAAACTTTCCTTTCAAGGCCAAGACTCTTTTGAGTAAAATTTCAAAGTCAAAAACGTAAAAGCAACATCCTGCTTTAAATTTATCAGATCTGCATTAATATTCAATTAGAAGGCAACATTCGGTGAGGTCAAGGAGAAAAGGTCTTCGCGACATCTGAATTGTTTGCAAGAAAATTTGCGCATGTATTATCTACCGCAGCTCTCTCTTTACACATAACTCGATAAATACGACAATTTTCTTATTGCTTTCGCGGTTGTCGGAAGATGGAATCAAGGAGATTGCATCTATATTTTCAATACAATGATACGACACACAAAGACCGTAAAAGATCTTTCGAATATGCCAAACATCGGGGATTCAAGAGTCGCCAAAGCAATCCTTTCATACCGGGCAACTTTATTAGCAACTTCATGGGAAGAGATTAAAATTAGAACTCTGAATTACTACCTTAAAGCAGCGACCATACACAGCGACTGGTCATCGGTCACGAGCGCGCGCGGTTTGATTTTTACCTGTTTACAAAAAGGGTGCCTTCATCGGCACCGGTCACTTGCGCGCCGAAAAAAAATTAAGCTTGGTTATTCCTAATGACCACATCCCTTTTATTCTTGCTAACTTTCATCTGTCTTTTTACGACTTGCGGTAGCTTACAGTTACTTCTTAGATTATTTAAATGACTATCCGGCTTCTGTAGGTATATAAAACTACCCTTAATGAAAATATTTCAGTAGTTTGCAATCCTTAGTTGCTATTTGTGAGTATCGTTTGTGTTCTGCTTTTTCATCGTGGAGACTATGTTAAGTGTCAAAGGGAAGAAATTATTAATAGTCATTGAAGAGTATACGTTCCGAAAAGATAAAGAAAACCACTCGTGGTGTAGCCTACAGATGCTCTAGAAGAGGATGCATATAGCGTCTTTGCTGATAGATCAATCGGAAGAGATTGTTCTTAAAAGAAATAATGAGCACAACCATGATGCTCCCACAAAACAAGCTGTGAAGATAAATTTCTCGGACTTTTTTTTTACATCGTCAAGAAATCGATTAAATTTATGACAAATTAGAACACGTTCAGATTAATTAAATTTTTTTGGGGTATTATAAAGACATTTCGGCCTGCTGACAATACCAACTTTATTTGCATCTATTATAGTGACCAGATTAACTTATTATGTTTAGAACAAAATTTCGCATTTAATAACATAAAAAAGTAATTCATTTCTGTCAAGTCAAAAGTAACGATACCTTTGACTGGAGTTCCACAAATTCTTCAGTAACTATTAGCAAGATCGCAAAAAATGACGAATCAATTAAAATCGGTTAAAATTATAAGACATAAGTTTACCTCGCCGCCCCGCGCGCTGGTGTCCACATACCTGCCTATTATCCAAAATATTTTGGGGGCCTCTGACCGGTGGGATTAGGACAAATCTAACCGCGGCGCGCTAGTGTGCTTATGGCCCAGCGACTTGCCTGCACGGTATAGTTTGCGCAAACAGGACGGTACACAGCTCAGTGGCCACACCATTCAAGTAAGCTTGCGCAAACCTTCATTATTTAATAATTCGGAAACTGACTATTTCATATAGGTGCTGCTATCCTTAAAACTGAACCCTATGGTCACACATCGGCTTTACCGTGCAGACCAGTTGGCGCAAACCAAAACTTTCAGCAGACTGAAATTTACACAAGCCGTGCTTTTCGGTTTGCGCGAGCTACCGTCTTACCGTCCACATGCACGGGCTTCCCGATACAAACTGGTTTGCACAAGTAAGTACGAGGTAAAGCATGCACGTGTGGCCGGGGTTTTAAAATACCCTTAACATGAACAATTTTTTTTTCCAAAGTAAAATAAACGAAATCATAATATAATTTGTATTATAAAAATGCTTCGAGGGGACACTTTCCTTTACTTCTTTCATAGCCGCTCGCTATTAAGCGGTAATCTCAAGACTGGTATTTTACTTCGCACATCGATAGGTAAGGGAAGTATTGTGATCGCGAAAATGATATCTACATAACGAAAATCCACGTCACTCATTTTCGTCGATCTGTCTGTCTATTGCCGTTTATCTAATCTCGTAATCCCAGTAACCGCTGCTTGGATTGTGTTGAAATTTGGATAGCGATATGCTGTGGGATCCTAGTAGGTAATGTTGGTATGATTTTGGAAATCGGTGCATTGGTTTTGAAGCAGAAACGACCACATTTAGCGAATAAATCAAAATACAGGGTTGGGATAAAGTATGGAGCCAAGCAAATAACTTCGGAACGGAAACAGTGACATTGCTGAAAATTTGCAGGCAAGTGTAGTGACATCTAATGCATCCGAAGACATTATGTTAGCTATTAATGTACTTCCGGTTTAACCGGAAGTACCGTCAACTTTTTTAATTTAAATCGGACACCCTGTATATTTTTGCAGATTTTAATTCATCTTTTTTTCCCGAATACGTCCATAGTGGGTTTAGTATTTGTTTCTTAAAAAATTTGTCTCACAAATTCGTCCGTGGCGGTCTGCGGTCTTCCCGTTTGAGGTAATTTTTTTTGTATTTTTTTTTTTTTTAGTCACCGTCAAACATGTTATAGGACCCCTGTCGGGACGTAAATCATTAAAAGTTGACACACTTCTTCGTGAGTTCTCACGCGATCGCCAAAACCGACTTTGAATGACCGGCATTTTAAACACCTGAAATGATAAAGAGGCTTTATCTTTCCCGTTTTTACAGAAACTAATGCTAAACCCACTATGGACGTATTCGAAGAAAAAAAGATGAATTAAAATCTGCAAAAATATACAGGGTGTCCCATTTAAATTAAAAAAGTTGACGGTACTTCCGGTTAAACCGGAAGTACATTAATAGCTAACATAATGTCTTCGGATGCACTAGACGTCACCACACTTGCCTGCAAATTTTCAGCAATATCACTCTTTCCGTTCCAAAGTTATTTGCTTGGTTCCATACTTTATCCCAACCCTGTATATGTGACGATATACATACAATTATATCTATCATATAACCCAACGAAAGTAACTTCTGTCACACGCGTTATCAATGATGACTTTCAGAATATATCAGTCTGGCTTAAACACCATGCGTTAGTATTCAATAGAAATAAAACTTTTTTCCATAAATTTCAAATCGTAATGGTTTGATAGTGGACAAGTACATTTGTATTTTGATGACGATCTCATAACTAACTCAGTGGTTCTGCGAAGAATCTTGGTATTACTTTGGATGGAACTCTAACTTTATCTGGTCATGTGAGTAAGGCTTCTTATTCAAAACTTAAATCCTTATACAGTTTTAGAGATTTATTAACTAGGAAACAGAGGCTTATTAGTTCATGAATACTAGCAAAGATTGAATATAGGGATATAGTATATGACCCTACGATTACTGCACATGAATCATACAGATTACAAAAAATACAAAATGTTGTGTAGGTTTCATTACCAAAGCTTCGAGAAGTGAAAATATATCACATTATCTGGAGGACCTTGGTATGCTTACCATGTGTCAGAGATGGCAGGTTCATATTTTATGCCTAGTAAGATCGGTAGTAACCAATAGGAAGCCAAAGTACTAGCTGAAAAGCTGATATTTAGGTGTTAGAAAACTGTTGCAAACCTTCGACATACCTTTTACACTCTGCCTATATCAAAGCACTCTACGGCCTTTTTTCCGTCAGCCTTTTGATTTATTGCATCAAATTTGTATAATGCCCTTGTACCACCAAAATTTAGAACTTTGTCTTGTTTCAATTTTAAAACGAAAATGAAAGAAATTATTCTCTCAATGAATGAATAACTTCTATGACTACCGCATTACTAGTTTCTTTCTTTGAAACTCTGGTCATTTATAATTGTACTTACTCACTTAATGTTTTGTTTGTTCGTTTTTCTTATTTTTAATCAATGTAATTTAGATAATTTAGTTAATTGCATACGACGATTTTATCTGTATCCACATTCTTTGATGTTCCATATTTTTAATTGCACTGGTATTACCAGCTTTTGCTGCTACCCGCCAGGTAAAATTAAAAAAATATTTATTTATCTATATATAATAAATAAATAAAGCCAACAAGGCAAATATTAATCAATAGAGGTCATCGTCGAAACAAACGCTTATTTTGCCGGTCCTGAAAAACTGTATTATTTAAAAGGAATAAAAAAAATAGAAACATTTTGGTCTAAATGTATCAAGCTAAAAGAAGGTTATGTAAAGAAACAAAATGATTTTTTGCCGAAAAGCAATGTTTTCCTTTAGAAGGCACGCTCTTGTCAAAACACCCTCGTAGTACGATCTCTCTGTTATCTGGCAGACATATTATATTTCCACGCTTTTGACTGACACTAAAAAACTATATGAATATCCTAGATTCAATGAATCTCGTCTTTCATTTGTACAGTTATTGCAAAGATATTCGCACTCTGGCACCATCATGTCAGCGCTGGTATGGCAACCTTAATTTCGTACCGAAAGTATGTCAATGTATTTTTGCTATATTGTATCTGTATCTTTGCCATTCAGATTCAGAACGTGCGACGGCGGCTAGAGCTGGACTAATAGGTACCGCCAGCTTTATTAATTAACTTGTGAGCGATTACGCCAATCGGGGAGCTCGCACGGATCCGCGAACCATATACGGGGGTCGGTGAACAATTTTGTTCTTCGTACAAAACATAATAGGTTATCCAATAGAGCAAATCCACGACCATAACCTCAAATGTCTTGATTAGCTGATATTGGACAAACATGTCTTGTTTTCAACAAACAACTAGAAATAGTTGGGTATGCGGTCAACACAACCAAAACAGGGGGCTCAATTGAAGGAGTACTCTTCGTTTAAATCAAGCTTTCGAAAAATTTTATTTTCTTCATCAGGATTTGAACATGTGAGCTTTAACAAAGAAAGCATGCTCACTTTCTTGGAACGTGGTGATCTGGTCAGCTACACTACAGTAGAACGGGTAACTATCCTTATTCTTAATTCTACATATCTTCCATCAATGATTTTATAAAGGAGAAAATAACATTTACACACGGTCACATAGTTAAAAATTCATAAAACACGACAATTAAAACATTTTAAAATAATTCAGGTGGTTCTTTCCGTTCTCGTGATAATGCTTCGGCCACCTGAATTATTTTAAAATGTTTTAATTGTCTTGTTTTATGAATTTTTAACTATGTGACCGTGTGTGTGACATGTTCAAATCCTGATGAAGAAAATAAAATTTTTCGAAAGCTTGATTTAAACGAAGAGTACTCCTTCAATTGAGCCCCCTATTTTGGTTGTGTTGACCGCATACCCAACTATTTCTAGTCGTTTGTTGTAACTGTGTCGGTCACGACTCACACCTCATTGTCTTGTTTTCCGTATACCGCCATGTAAATCTAAGGACTTTTATTTGTTTTTTACAGTTTCTTGAACATTTTTACCATAATTGTTATTGTGTTGTGTGTTTCAAGGAACCTTTTTTGGCAGGTAAGCACACCTGTCAATGAAGATGATGTAATTTATGAGATGATGCATGACGAATACTTGAATGCATATTGAAAACAAAAAAAAACGTTTATTCGCAAATTACAGTTATCACATTCACTAGAGCAACATTTTTTATAGTCATACTGCATCTTTGTCACCCAATCTTTCCCAGATAAAGAAAATAAATCGAGCTGTCAGTGATTTTGTATTTAACAAGATGTAAATGTGAATAGCTGTCTCTGTAGTAATCATTATTGAAAGTATTAGAATGCAAGTGTGCTCCCCTTCTTACTTGCACTTTGTTTAATACATTTTCATCACTCATCAGTTAACTTTCTTCTATTTTTCATTTTTGTTAAAAATATGGTTTCTTTCAGGATATCACATGGAAGTGAATAACTACTCTTAGGAACTGAGCATAACCTGAAGCATGACAAAGAAGGACTGCATCAGCACATCACTGAATGGTGTTTCACTCATCACCCTTCCCGATACACTGAATTATATACTGTTCAGAACAATCCCTAATACATCGAAGGAAAATATATATAATAAAAATATAGGAAAATTCAACCAATACCTTTATTCAAGCAATAATCCTCTAGTTTCTGGTGTGTGCAACTTTACAATCAATGAGTGTTTTAGATAATGACCCTGCTTGGTTGCTCATTTAAAATACATTTTTTTAACTTGTATGTATCTAGACACTATTTCATGTTACATATTTGGAAAAACGTATGAATGTGGGTATAAGAAATACGTTAATCAATGGTATAAGCTAATGATATTATGAAAAATTTTAAATTCGATTATGCGAGAAGTATATCTATAATAATAAATAATTCATTTTTCTCTATTTATTAAAAACATATATAGATAGATAATATTAGCATTTATTGGAGTTGTTAGTATACACAGTATGTAGAATATGCCAGGATCTACTTTCTAGAAAGACATCACGATGGAGGCCCTGAATCCATAACATTCTTGGTCCTCCTCCTAGTATCGGTCTGCTTCTTCTGTCTCGAAAACTTGGAAAGCTGAAGCATTTTTTCCACACCTATAATGACGAAAAGGAAGCATTTTGAAGTAGTGCACAAATTATTTACATATTTTCTTGATGCATAATTACATATATCACTTGTTCCAGAAACTCAACTTTTAGGTTATGTCAAAAGATTATTATTTTTACTCGTGATAAGCAGATTGATTATAAATGTTATCACTCTGATGTCTATAGTCATTCTTGTACTACAGGATCCAGAATTAGTGCACCCAAAATCCACCAAAGGTTGGTCACTGCAATGAACTACATCACAAAGATGCAGAATGACTATAATAACTGTCGCCCTAGTGAATGTGATAACTGTAATTTGCGAATCACGTTTTTTTTCTTTGCTGTTTTGAATATGCATTCAAGTTATCATCATGCATTATCTCATAAATTACATCATTTTAATTGTCAGATATGCTTACCTGCCAAAAAAGGTGCCTTGAAAAATACAACACAAAAACAATTTTGATAAAAATGTCCAAAAAGCTGTAAAAAAACACAAATAAATGCCCTCAATTTTACATGACGGTATACGGAAAACAAGCCATGCTTGTCCAATATCTGCTGATCATGACATCACGCCGCGTCGTCAAGGAATTGGTCTATAGAGATGCAGGAAATAAACGTCATTTTTATTACAAGAACAGGGCATCTCAATGTTCTTGAGTTTGAGCTACTACGGCTACTATCAAGATACCATACAGTGTGAGAGAACTTATAAAAATATACTGATCTTACGATTCTCAGTGTGGCGAATGAAACGATTTAAAATTTAATTAACAATCAATTTGGCGACACACCTGTAGTTGGCTCTGTAGTTCACGAGATGCTGAAAACTTAATGATGTTTAGATAGTAATTTTCATTTATTATGGGCCTCTAAACTTTTATGAACACCAAAAAACACCTTGATGCAGATTTACACGGTTTTAATTATACGACGAATGGAAAATACTTTAGGAGAAGACTACTGCCCATTTCCAATAAAAAAAGTCATATAAAGTAGGGTCCCATTTTCAACTGTTACAGAGCTAAATTGATTTTTAGAGATTCTCATTAAAATGCAGAAATCCAAACGAAAACCCTAATAAAACAAAAATTTTCTGTCGGATTTTGGAATTTTTGGTATTACTCCTTAGAATATCTGCTATCACGTCATTATAGACTAAACGAAAGTGATCATGTGTGTCAAACACTTCGCGAGATGTCAAAATCAGCATGTGTGTCGAAAAGTGACTTCAAGAAACGTTACAAAAAAAATTAAATTATATTAGAAAATCACCAAATAATTTACAGTGTACTTTACGATAAAAACATGCCCATCTTTCTAGTTATCCATTAGTAAATAACACAAACTTGTAGATGTGGTAAACACAGGCAATAAAAGCATAATGGATTTGCGAGAGCACAAAATTTCAACAGACCGTTTGGCAAAAGCTTGTCATCGGATTTTTAATTTTTGTTATGGGTACTTGAATAATATGTTATTTCATCATAATTAGTAATAAAAAGTGATCGCCCACAAAGTATGGATAACCCTCCGTCAAATATGGTATGGAAGCAGAAGTTATAGAAGTGCCAAAAAATAAAGTTTTTTGATTATCACCCCGCCGGCAATAAATTGATTTTTACAACCTATAAAGCTTGTTGGTCCTTTCTACAGTAGTGACCAAGTGTCTTTCATCAACTTGGTACAATTCGTGTTATAGAGAGGCTAAAGATTACAAATCAGACGACGCAAAGAGACATATAGACAAACCGACGGAAATGAGTCACATGGTGTTTCGCGATTTAGTATCTATAATAAAACGTCAAAAAAGCTTTTATGTATTATATTATTGTATATGATGCTTTCGCGGATCAAGGCCCAGACTGTGCCGTCTTTAAAGTGGGGAAGAAAATCTGCTGTTGCCGGTTGTAGTTATAAGTATTATGAGCTAGATAATTAGGATATTACACTGAAAAAACGTGGGTATTTTTACAAAACAATTACAAGTACTATTGCAGCGATCTTCCGATGTCATATTGTAAAACTCCAGTAAAGTTTAACCAAAATACCATAGTTCCGGCGATTTACTACTATTTTGTAAAAATGCAGTTTACGAAAAAATACCAATATTTTAGTTTTTACAAAATATTTGTAAAATTACAAAGCTGTGTTGCATTTTTTATAACACAAAATTACAAGGTAATTGTCATTTTACAAAATGTTTGTTTTTTTGGAGTTTTCCTTTGTAAATTTATAATTATTTTAGAACAACACTTCAATAATGTTAGTAAGATAATTGGTTTCTTCGGTACGTATTAACGATAATTTGACTAAAACGCTTAAATGGCCATTTTGCCGTTGGCAACGCCGATGAAAGGTAGGACCTTCAGTAGGATTGGAGGGCGACAAGAACCAGCTTGTGTGAACAGAGAAACAGCGGAAAGGTCATTATTCCATCAATTTTGTTTTGGAAGTCCTGGTTTATAACGTGTAGTGGTGCTATTTTTGTTTGAAGTTTCACTGGATGAAAAGATAAAAATACAAAGTGCAAAGTGCAAGGTAAGCCGCCATCTTGGAAATATTTTAGCCCTATTGACTTCATTGACTTTTGCACAGTATTGAATTAAAAAAAAAATCTGAAACCTATTTCCCTAGAAATTCATCATTAAGAATTATATAATTTATTTAAATATTTGAACAGAGCAATAGACAATCATGGCGAATCCCATGTTGTTGCACTTGATATATCGAAAGCTTTCGACAGAGTATGGCATGACGGACTTCTGGTCAAGCTTGCTGCTTATGGACTACCACCTGGCCTGCGCCAGTGGCTGAATAGCTTTTTGAGCGACCGATCTCTGTTTGTTGTAGTCGAGGGCTGTTCATCAGACGTATTTTCAATAAACGCCGATGTTCCTCAGGGATCTGTCCTATCCCCTACACTGTTTCTGCTGTACATCAACGAGCTGCTGGAAATAACATTCAATCCAATCTACAGCTTCGCAGATGACAGTACATTAGTGTCGTGCATGGAACCAGGCAAGCCACTATCATCCCAGGAGACGGTACGTCGGCGACAGCAGCATGCCTCGCAGATCAACGCAGATATCAAAACAATTGTCGAGTGGGGATTAGCAAATAACTTTATTTGCAGTGCAACGTACAAAAAACTCAGGCAACAACACTTACAAAGGAGTCTCACGATGGCTTACCAACCGTGGAAATGGATGGTCACCCCATAGTCGAATCACCTTCCGTCAAGCTTTTGGGAATCAACATCAACAATAACATGTCCTGGCACGACCAAGTCGTCAGTATTGCTAAAACGGCATCCCAGAAGCTTGGAGTTTTGTTCCGCTGTAGGAAGTTGTATACACCAGAGCAACTGCTGCTGCTCTACAAGGCACAGATCTGACCATCACTGGAGTATTGCTCCCATGTGTGGGGATGCGCTCCGAAGCACTCTCTAAAGCTTCTGGACACTATCCAGAAAAGAGCGATTAGACTAATCGATACGCCTAACCTCACAAAGGACCTCCGCAGCCTGGAACATCGAAGGAGGGTGGCTGACCTATCCCTGTTTTACAGATTCTATCACGGAAGATGTTCGAGTGAGCTCTCTCAGATAATAACACCACAGGCCGTCCGAACCAGGAACACTAGAAAAGCTCTGCGAGCTCATCCTTACCAGGTTGAGGTCCTTACTCCCCGAACTAGTCTCCTCCAGCATTCCTTCTTTTGGAGAACTTCGACGCTGTGGAATCAGCTGCCGGGGAATTTGTTTCCCGACGGCTACAACCTGCAGAGTTTCAAATCTAACGTGAACCGATACATATCCTCTCGCAGCGCTTCTACAGCGCCATAGGCTTTCAGCCTTTGCGGGAGGCCGACCATAAAAAAAAATAATCATGATTACCTATGGGTTTTGTGGTTTTCAAATGCAGACCGTTAGGCAATATGACTGTCATCAATATTTTCATAGAAACGCTGTTGGCTGAAGTTTTTTGCTCTAATTTATATTATTTAGATTTTATGGCCTGTCAAAGTTGAAAATGGCCATGCATTTTTTAACTGTCAATATAGTAAAAAAATTAAAGTTAGATGTATAAAGTGCTATATGATCAGTGATATAAATTATTTTAATTTAATTCGAGGTACCATAGAATTTTTAATTTTTTATATCAAAAATAAATTAAAACTTATGGCAACGTCCTTACTTCTTTCACCGAATTCTTTTCTTTAGTCAATTTACGATGGCCACACAATAATATATGTAAACTGATTCTGGAATCGTTTAGTACCAGTTATTGACGTGTTCTGCGAAAATGTCATTTACCTCCTCCGCCTATTAACGTGGGAAGTAAAAGTGTGAAAAATTAAGTAACAATCTGCCGACACCCGGTATTCGAAGGTCTGAGTAACGCACGGCATAGTTTCATCACTCGATCGTTCCATCATTATCAAGCCGATATATCAAATTACGTTCACGGCATCGATCTTTCCGAAGAAACACTTTCACCCTGTAGAGTCCGCTAGAACAACGGCACGACGAAGACTACGACAGTACGCGTGGTACCAGTGATGGCAACTCCTAGGGAAATTCCCTATCTATAGGGAAAAACATCCCAAAAACCCGACAGCAGGGAAAAACGGGCAGAAATGCCATTTGCAGGTGCTACTATACTTAGAAAATCTTATGTAGGGTTTGAAAAAATGGCTAGAACTAGAGGGTTTTTCTTTTTTTCAAATTATTTTCGTTGACCGTTGAAGTATTTATTTCTTACTTCTTTCTGTATCTACTCCTAGGGAAATTCCATATCTGTAGGGAAAAATAGAACAAAAACTGGACAGCAGGGAAAAAGAGTCAGAAGTTTGAGAAAATTAGTTCGCACAATAAAGACTAAATGAGTAATTTTTCATTAGTTAACCTAAAATGTCATTTGCAGGTGCTATTGTACTTAGAAAAACTTATCTAGGGTTTGAAAAAAATAGCTGGAACTAGAATCTTTGTCTTCTTTTTTCAAATTATTTTCGTTGACAGTTGAAGTATTTTATCTTACTTCTTTCTATATCTACTCCTAGGGAAATTCCATATGTAGGGAAAAATGTAACAAAGACCGGACAGAACGGAAAAAGAGGCAGAAGTTTGAGAAATTTGGTTCGCTTAGTAAAGACTAATTCGGTAATTTTTTCAATAGTTAACCTAAAACGTCATTTGCAGGAGCTATTGTACTTAGGAAAATTTGTTTAGGGTTTGAAAAAAATGGCTAGAACTAGAAGCTTTTTCTTCTTTTCCAAATTATTTCCGTTGACCGTTGAAGTATTTCATCTTACTTGTTTCTGTATTTAGTTCTAGGGAAATTCCATACCTGTAGGAAAAATATAACCAAAACTGGACGGCAGGGAAAGAGAGATAGAAGTTTGAGAAAATTGGTTCGCATAATAAAGACTAAATCGGTAATTTTTGCAATAGTTAACCTAAAACGTCATTTGTAGGTGCTACTAAGCAAAACTTGTATAGGGTTTGAAAAAAATTGCTGGAACTAGGAGATTTTTCTTCCATGACCGTTGCGGTATTTCATCTGACTTCTTTCTGTATCTACTGCTAGGGAAATTCCATATATATGTAGGGAAAAAGGTAAGGCGAAAGCATCTTTTTAATTTTTTTTAATAATCTGTACTTCAGTGGAAATATAAGTTAAATTTTGAAATCTATTGGGTATAATACCACTATATTTGGCTTGACAGTGAAATTCGCTAGAAGTCCTACTAATAAAAAAATACCATATGAAAGGCTGCACTTCAAAATTATGTTTGACATTTATTAGAAAAAATTTAAAATATAGTTTTGTTAAAATTCATTAAAAAATGTAACTGACCAATCAGGTGTGATCTCATTTGCCACATAGTGTTGAACTATCCTCGACATATCTGCATAAAATCAAGGAAACAGTAGTTAGGGAAATTTTTAAGCTGACGTAGGGGAAATCGGGAGGAAATCGCGTTTGGATGGTTAACATCACTATGTGGTACTTGTATTCTCTACGGTAGTACGGTCCCGCCGATCACTGACCATGAAATGGTGTAATAAAACGCTGAAAAAAAATCATACCAATTGAATAACGCATTGTCAGACGTATTGTAACAGATATTTGCAATCGATTTCAGCGCATAAATCTAGAAAGATAACCTTCGCCGAATAAAACATCACCTTTTTTTTAATCCCGAAACTTCGCATTATATCTCCTAAAATAATTCTTGATGTAGCACTCTCACGAGTCACTTGCAGAAATAGTGCCACTTTTTTGACGGTAGCGTCAATGAAAAAGTCGTATTCCTTGTCCACGTAATTTTCTTTATTTCCCCGTTTCGCATTCCAGGATATAGAATATGGAATGATTAATTGTTTTTTTTTTGTTTTATGTTGTCTGTATCTTGTCCATTTGTTTGTCTGTTGGCAACCTGAGTAACTGCTGTGCAGATTTTGAGTATTCAATTTTTTGATCAATACACACTGCAACACTAGATCTAATGCCGCTAAAAAAATAAGAAAGTAACGGAATCCCCCAACAATTCCCTTTTTAGGAACTTTATCGATTTCTGGTCAACCCTTTTTTTAACACGCTTTTATGAGCTTCACCTGTATGTTTGTTTGTGGGTTTGTAACTCTTCTTTGCATTAAGAGGTCGGACCGAATATTGAACGCTCTAACTTGCCGCGAAAACGATTCTGATGGCTCCAAATCCGTCGGACCAACGGCCGCATGCGCTGACTCGGAGATGGCGCAAACACCTTAAAGTTTGTTAATATGACACAGAGACGTAGTGACGAGAGCTTAGAAGGCGTGCCATCAAACTGTTTGGGAGCAGGTATTTTTGAGAAAGTCGACAGTTTTAGTTATCGTTTATGCAGTGATGGTAATGATTATTTTCATCTTCTTTACACAGAATATTAATAAATACAGTTTAAAAAAACTAAATAAATGTGCTTTAATGATAAAGTTAACTAAAAAATTAAAAATAAATATAGTAAAACTAAAAAACGCGTTTTTAAAGAACATCGGACTAAAAAGTTAAACATAATTATTCGTAAATCGAACGTCCGACGATTTTCTCAATAATACTATATTTTTTGTTCATTATTGTATTAAGCTTATTTTAAAATTAATTTTTAACTTTTTAGTCCGATGTTCTTTGAAAGCAAATTAAATTGAAGTCGAGCCTAGTCATGTAATCGTTTGCCCCCAAATAAGAAAGCTGGAATAATTTTATTTTTAACAGCTGTATACTTCTTGTACCAAAAGATTGAAAAACTGTTACTGTGGAAACATTTTTAAGTTTGTTTTTTGATGTTTTAGATGTTGGTCCGTTTTATATTCTTATTCTTTCATAAGACTAAATTGGGGTGGAATCGCTATCTGAAAGAAAATGAGCGAAAGTATACTGTGTTCAAAAACAAGTTTTACCAGAGTCAAATTTGCGTACGGCAAGGATAAGTCTTATAATTAAAAAAACGTTTAGTAAAAAAATTGGCATACTAAATGTTCTATCCCTGACGTCTGAGCTGCATTTTAATACTTGATTTGTATGTATTTTCCATTTAGTAAAATTTTATTCTATTTAGATGTCATCGCATCACTTTCACTTTTTTTTTATGCCATTAGTTTGAACATTAAAACGTTTAACAGCGCCATTACTTGTCGCCTATATCTGTTACTATCCTTTGATATTCTTCCGGCATCTGATCCATCCGAAAGCAATGCAAACGAATCAATCATTTGTTTAATTACCACTGTCAGTCGATCTCGCTCTGGTAGAATGAAGTGAAAGAGAGCATTGGTATATTTTCAACTATAGTCCTTACAATTATTAACAGTAATGAAAAGCGCAATCATTCATTCCAAACTTTATCTAAAATCTACTTCATTGTCGATAATATTTTGACTCCATCGGAATTAAATCTGCAATGCAGTTGTTACTTTGCATTCGTAACGTAACCACCTTAAAGCTCTTCAGGATTTTGTTAAAGAACGTTTAGGAACGATTTTATCAACATGCGCATTTTAACAAAGACTTTGACCATCTGTCAAAATATTCTGAAAATTATTGAAGTTGACCTCAAAAAGATCAAAAATGACATACTTTATATACAATCGACCATTGTGAACCATCTAGTATCTTTTCAAGTCTGATTTTCCATCCTAAATGGGTGAAAAATTGAATTTTCTTGTTTAACAAAAAGTTTAGCAATTGCTAATCTCAAAAATCAGATTCCAGAGAAGTGGTAGAGTTGATCACTGGTTTCTTGGTGTATCAAATTATAATTATGATGACAAAAAAATCACGCACTGCATTATTTGGTTAAAAAATAATTTACTATCGATAATAATTATAAATACATGCAATATATCTTTGTTTTATAGTAAAAAATGGAGTCAAGTTGATTGACTCAGTACTTCCCACACATAACGATGATACCATTTTATTATTTCCCATTGCATGAAGGCCATGAAGCTATAGTCTGAAATCTCCTTGCAACTAAATCATCGCCCACCCGCCCGCAAAAAAAACGTCCAACACAACAACCCTCGTAAATAGTTTCTTACGTCTCCCTCTTCAGGAAATATGCATTAAAAATCAATTGAACAATTTTCACGTTACGCAATCTAGAACGATCTAAAACAATACTTGTACGTATACATCACAAATACTCGTGGTCCCGTGGGTTCTATAATAAGCATGCAACGTTCGGATGGACCTAAAAAGTGTATCACGCCGCTAGGTTTTTCATTCGCATATCAATGAACAGCCCATTACGAATACAACAAAATTTCCAGTTTTACAACCCCCCAACCACCCTAAATTCACCCCCACCCAAAAAAGTATAAAGTGATCAGGACCCCTAAAACGTCTAAAAACGAAGTTTGAGCTGTTTTCATATTTTTAGTTTTTTTAATATTGTTGCGCCGCCACTGAGACGATTTCTAAAAATCATACGCGTTTTCCATCCTTGCCAAAGTAGTAATACTGTGACGAAATTTCATTAACATCAATTCAGTGGTTTCCACTTATAAAATACAGAACGATCTACAGCAATACTCGTATGTATACATCACAAATACTAAGTCCCGTGGTTTCTATAATAAGCATGCAGCGTTCGGATGGACCTAAAAAGTGTATCATGCCGCTAGGTTTTCTATTCGCATATCAATGGACACCCCATTACGAATACAACAAATTTTCCAGTTTTACAACCCCCCACCCCCCAACCACCCTAAATTCACCCCCACCCAAAAAACAGTATAAAATGATCAGGAACCCCTAAAACGTCTAAAAACGAAGTTTGAGCTGTTTTCATATTTTTAGTTCTTTTAATATTGCTGCGCCGCCACTGAGACGATTTCTAAAAAGCATACGCGTTTTCCATCCTTGCCAAAGTAGTAATACTGTACCGAAATTTCATTAACACCAATTCAGTAGTTTCTACATTATAAAATACAGAACGATCCAAAGCAATACTCGTGTGTCATACATCGGAAAAAATTCTAAGTTCTTTGTTTTCAGTAATAGGCATAAGGCAATGTTCAGATAGACCTAAAAAAGTTATTTATGTCGCTAGGTCTTCCTTCATAGGTCAGTGGGCAGTCTATTATGAATACAACAAATTTTTCAATTTTACAACCCGCCAACCCCCAACCACCCCAATTTTCACCCCCACCCAAAAAAAAAAAGGTATATAATGATCAGGAACCCCTAAAACGTCTAAAAACGAAGTTTGAGCTGTTTTCATATTTTTAGCTTTTTTAATATTGCTGCGCCGCCACTGAGACGATTTTCAAAAATCAGACGCGTTTTCCATCCTCGCCAAACTAGTAATACTGTGCCGAAATTTCATTAAAATCAATTCAGTTATTTCAACATTATAAAATGCAGAACGATCTAAAGCAATACTCGTATGTATACATCGGAAAATTCTCTAAGTCCCTTGGTTCCTGTAATACAAAAGGCAATGTTCGGATGGACCTAAAAAAGTGTATTATACCGCTAGGTCTTTCTCTCTCAGGTCAGTAGACAGCCCATTATAAGTACAACAATTTTTTTAGATTTACAACCCCCACCCCCCCAACCACCCCAATTTCACCCCTACCCAAAAAAAAGTAGAAAATGATCAGGAACCCCTAAAACACCTAAAAACGAAGTTTGAGGCATATTTGAAATTTTTCGTTTTTTGCTAATTACTCTGCCGCCTATGCACCGATTTTCAAAATTGTAGCAACATTACCTACTACGACCCTACACCATATCACCACCCAAATTTCATCAAAATCTATGTAGCGGTTACTGAGATTAGGAGGCTAGAAAAACGCCAACAGACAGACAGACAGACCGACAGACAGACTGACAGACAGACTGACAGACAGACAGACCGACGGAAATGAGTGACGTGGATTTTCGTGATGTAGGCATCATAAAACGCCCAAAAAGTGTATTATCTCAAAATCGAAAATTTTCGCGATCACAATACTCCCCTCACCTATCGGTGTGGGAAGTAAAAGGGGGTAAAGCATTTTGTTACATTTCAAAAGTTAAAACACGATTTAACTGTTAGCCAAGCTATTTCCCAAGCATGTATGTGCATTACTGGTTGCCTATACAGAACGGCAAAGCTCGCTAGCTGCGTATAACCTTATTTTAAGTACAATGTGTACGCTGCACCTTTACATCCTCTGTGAATATTTCTATAAGAAGGTCTAAAACATTCTTCATAAAAGTATGTATTTTTCTATAATCCATCTGACTGACGGAGGTGGGATTTGTGATTATTAAATCTGGTAGTAGCTGTGATTGATACTACTTTTATGATTCTGTCACAAATTATCGCAGTTTGCAATTAGTAATTATACAATAATTTTATTATTAATTATAATTATTATAACGTAAACATGAGAAATGTGGTATTAATTTGCCAATCAATCGCTTTGTTCTGATATCCTGCTATGATTTTAATCCATGAATTTCTAAAATATTTTTGACACAAGTGTCATCCAGCTTTGACGTTTTGTTTTCAATATTGATAAAATACTATTTGCTTTTGAAAGCTTTTGCTAAATAACATCCAATAGAAAAGCTTTGTCAAAGCTTTTTTAATACTATAAAAAAATTAATAATAACAACATAAAAGAGTAAGATTCTTCCTGCACTAATCGGAGTTCACAAGTTAAACGTTGTTATATTCGTAGACTGTAAAAACAAATAGTTTGTTAGTCTTGCGAAATTTAAAATATTATTGTAAGAGCAGTACGTTGACACTTACATTGATAACAGGAATATTTATATCAAGTCTATTCTGATGGTTCGCGTAACTTTGTTATGTGGCATAATAGAAAAACGGATTAGATATAGAAGGTCGAATAAATGATTTATGATGAACTCCAAAGTTGTATACGGACAATCCCCAGATAATAAGGTATTGATCTTTTGCAAAAAAATCTATTTAGGGATAACAAGATTGGTATCACACAAGAAAGCTGTCGGAAAAAATGTAATTATTTCATGCTAGGCTGTTAATCCATGTAGTAGTAGTAGTAGTAGTAGTAGCAATAGTAGTAGTGATGGAGAGAGGAAGCCAGGCAAGTAGGTCACCTTTGGCCCTTTTTGCAGAATCGATGTAGTGTGTTAGAACTTTTCAAGTGGTCTGCTTATTAGTATTTGAAAATTAATTTAAAAAAAATTGACGATATTGTAGTTGTAGCTCAGTTAAAATCCCAATAATAGAATATAGCTCTCAAAATCTACTACTAACTAAAATTAATACTGATACAATTGATAATTTATAATTTTTGATATCGTTTTTAAACAACTAGTTCCAATTTCCAATTTTTTATGTCATTAGCTTTATATTAATCGCAGTCTATTCGTATTTGGGTTATTCTCAGTTGGTAAGCAAATTATAAAAATGTTTATTCTTTTTTGTGTTATACTTTTTGGTCAGCTGATTTGACTTGATGCAATTCATGAGATTTCAAAAGTCGTCGAGCACCAAAATATTTTTTATGAGATACTGATATATTTAGAAAAAAAAATTCACGGAGTCTACGCATACTCATTTTTCAGCTTTTTTCAAAAGCTCCACAAATATATATCAATAATACTTTCATACTTTATTTAGTCTTTCTTGTATATCACACGCGGTAACATACATTTTCATTTTTGGTGAGAATGACCCATTTAGCCTGAACATAGAGGAAGTAACTAAACCACTTCAGCATGGCGTGCTCAAAGCCATCATCTTAAGAAATAAAGAGATTTTTGATACTTCAGCCTCCAAACATTGCTAACTAACCTGAAAATTCTTCCAATGCAACACTGCACTTTTTGAGTCCCATCTCGAAAAACTGTTAAACTATACTCGAATACAGCACAGCAAGTCTGTAAAGCTTCACTACAGTTACCAACAAATAGCGGATTCGATTTTATTAACCAAGAATAAAAGACGCCCAAAAAAACAAACGTTTGACAGTTGAGGTTCTACCGTAATTAAGTCGCATGAAAATTATATCGGCGTTGCCAGCTCCTCAAAATTTACGTAAGACTTCAGAATTTGCGTTTATGATGAAGAAATATGCAGTAACGCAGTAGAGGTCAACATATCTATTGATTTTGCTGTAATCATTCCTGAACCATCAAAATACCGTCTTTTTTAACGTAGAATGGAACATTTCTGGATACTATACAATTAAGACGATAGTAAATAATTATGATTGCCGTATCTGGTGGTCAGTATGACAACATATGAAAAGATGTCGGCCTATTAGAATTACTTGTTTACTACCTCTATGTTCAGTTGCTACTCTGAGCTAGCAGCATAATAAAAATTATTTGTGATTTTTTAAAAAAAAGTTGCTTCTCCCAAAGCTCACTCGAAAAGGTATTTATTATTTGCCTTGATTTTCTTATTAAGTATATCAAGGTTGTCGAGATAGCTATCAGCGATACTTTACAATATTTCTGGGTTGCTAGGATTCGACTTCCTTATTTTTTTAACGATGTTTACTACCACCGTCCAAAAACAAATGACGCACAACTAGTCAGAATCAAACATCCAGCATCACCCGGTATTAGTCAAGATAGATCATTATTTAGTATCCATTTCCATAACATTTTACGTCAGCTGAGAACCATTGTCGCCACCATATATTTAGGATTATTCAACATAACCATTGTTTATATAATATGCAAATCTTTCACGTCAACATAATAACAAAGCAGACAACTTTCTGAATGCCCTCTCTAGGTTAGCTATTTTCGGTAGTATCTTTAAACGTATTCTGGATTCACTAACGTTAAAATTTTCAAAGGAAAAAATAAGATATTTTGAACAGATTTGATAAATGACTGCGATGAAAAATTAGGCGGATTTGCCAAAACATACCCAGCGTTGACATTAAACAATTATTTTCTACAAATTAACTGTAGTAGCCAGCCAACTAAGGACACTAGAAAGATTAGGATAACGAATTTAATGACTGGAGCACAGAACTACAAAAAAGTACTATCGTTGTACTACAATACGAGGGTTTTCTTTCGGAATTTAAAAAAAAAATTCTGTATTAGTCCTTTTACATCGACACATTCCAAGGTATTTTTATGTTATTTACTCATAAATACTATGGTTTTTCAGAATGAGCTTTGTTTCAACGATGAACCCGATACCACCTAGCTATTTCTTCGAATTGGAAACAGGAAATAGTCGAAGGGAGCTAAATCTGGGGAACATAGGGGCTGAGGTTGAGCTCCTGTCATGGTGACTAAATACAGATACATCCGTGCTTTATCTTGAACAACGCAGCAGAGCCTCAGCCAACACTTGCTCTTTCAATATTTGATTATCGAATATCAATCCATGAGTTGAGAGATCAAATATTTTTAGCGTACCTCTTTCTTTTGGGCAATCTGAACTTTAAGCATTATTTTGTCTACGGCCACATTGGAACTCACTAAACCACTTTTTAACCCTTGAAATTGACAGTAGATAGTGCTCATAGTAATATATCTATGAAGCCTCTTCTTAGTTTCAGTAATCTTGTTTGCGCAAAAAGTGATGCTTAAACCGAACATGAAATTACATTTTTTTCCATTCTTGCCGAAACCAACGAGTTTAGCTGTCAAACAAGCTACTGAATGAGCAGCTTGTTGAAAATTCTACAGACAGATGGCAGTTACTGGAAGCAGTGTTGCCTTTAACATGTCTGTAGGGAAAATTCAAAAAGTAATGGATTATCAAGAAGACCTCGCCTTATTGGATTTATTTTAGATATAGTAGTTTTTGTATAACAACGCTATGAACAGCAACATCTCTCTAACGATTTATAACACTAAACTAAAGTGTAAACTGAGAAAAGCTGTGCTCTATTTTTTATTGCAAAATTGTTTAAAATTTAGCTCTTTTATCTTGAATAAAAAAGAATATGGACGTTTTTAAGCTGTGCATAAACAACCATTTTACTGTTATTTTAGAATTATTATCCACAAAGCAATATATTTCTAAACACTCCTATTATACGTAACCGTAGATTAATCTCTGTAGATCATAATTTTTCGAAGTTTTTGTTTCATCTTAGATGAATTACATGCCATTCGATATGAAAAAAAATTGAATAACCTCAAACAGTCACATAAATTAAGTACGACTTGGGCTTATGTCTAATTATCTCAAATAAATTACAAAAAGGAAACCCTTTTTTAAGCTTTTTTGTGGTACTAAAAATTGAAAGATATCACAGAATTGATATTTTACGGTTTTTCATGATACCAGTCTTTTATTTTATTACCCTGTAGTTTGTGTAATCAATCCTATTTATATCTTCTATCTATCCATTTATAGACCAGGAGTTATTTTTTATGACTTGATTGTCATAACAGATGTTTTAAAGGTATTAATTAGATAGTGTGAGCCGTGAGATTATACATTAATGGAAAGCAACTGAAACTATTTCGAGATAAATAATCTGATAAGAGTTGTATAGCGTAATCACTAAGGGCAAATTGTCTCTTAATTTTTTGAAATCTGTTGGACGTATAAATTAAATTATAAGAAAATCCATTTTTCATAAAGAAATAAAATTTTACGAAAATTCTTGCCCGCATAGAATTCAAGATTCTGGTTTTTTCTCCACTCGTCAAGGGCCTCTAGCTATATAGCGAATAACTCTCGTATGTAGCTATTAGGTTATCTAAGTAAGATAAATATCATAATATTATAAATACTGGTTTGTGTCCTTAAGGCCAGTAGTTGTTTGGCAGCCTTACTGCTTGAAGCAATTCATGTAATTAAGTTTAATAATAAAGGTTTTTTAAAAAGCTAAACAGAAGTGTTTTATTCAGATCTTCTGAGATCAGAGGACTAGACGATGATGGTTATTAATGTTTGAATAAATACGGATTTTTAAAAGTATTTTCCATTTATCCCATTGCCTATTGGATGACATTTCATAGGTTTTTTAGGTGCTAAGACTATAAATTCGCAAGAACAATTATTTTTAATATCATTGCAATTTAGAATGAATATATTCAATTTTCAAGGTTTTTCAGCAGTTTTTAACATTATCCATGGTATAATTTATAGCCACTTCGGGTGATGGGCGTTCTATTTATTTTACTTCCCACACCGATATGTGAGGGGAGTATTGTGATCGCGAAAAGTTTCAATTTCGAGATACTACGCTTTTTGGGCGTTTTATGATGTCTACATCTACATAACAAAAATCCACGTCACTCATTTCCGTCGGTCTGTCTGTCTGTTGGCGGTTTTCTAGCCTCGTAATCTCAGTAGTCGCTGCAGGGATTGTGATGAAATTTGGGTAGCGATATGCTGTGGGATCGTAATATGGGTAATGCTTCTATAATTTTGGAAATACATATTCAGATATTCCTCAAACTTCGTTTTTAGGCGCTTTAGGGGTTCCTGATCATTTTCTATTTTTTTTTTGGGCGGAGGTGAAATTTGGGGTGGTTGGGGGTTGTAAAACTGAAAAATGTGTATTCATAATAGGCTGTCTAATGACCTGTGAAAGAAAGCGGCATAATACACTTTTTTAGGTCCATTCGAACATTGCTTGTTACAGAAACCAAGGTACTTAGAATTTTCTGATGTATAACATGTGAGTATTGCTTTAGATCGTTCTGTGTTGTGTAACGTGGAAAACATTGAATTGATTTTTATGAAATTTTTACACAGTATTACTATCGTGGCCAGCATGGAAAACGTTTATTATGGTTGTTAGAAAGCGTGTCGGTGGCGGCGCAGCTATAATAAAAAAAGCTAAAAAATATAAAAACAGTTCCAACTTCGTTTTTAGGCATTTTATGAGTTCCTGATCATTTTCTACTTTTTTTTGGGTAATGTTGTATTCATAATGGGCTGTTCATTGACTTGTGAAAGAAAGACCTAGTGGCATAATACAGTTTTTATAGGCCCATCCGAACATATGCCTATTACAAAAACCAAGGGACTTATAATTTTATGATGTATACATACGACTATTTCTTCTGATCGTTCTGTATGGTGTAACCTGGAAACTATTGGATTGATTTTAATGAAATTATTACACTGTATTATTTTAGAAATCGTGTCTGTGGCGGCGCAGCAATAATAAAAAACAAACAATATAAAAAAAACAGCTCAAACTTCATTTTTAGGAGTTTTGGGGTAAGGGGATATCATACTATAGCTACATATTATAGGAAAATAATAAATTGGTATAACTGAAGTCAGAAATATAAGATTTTTTTGGGAGCAAAGGAAAGAAAGCCACAAAAACTGGACACTTGCAAGCTGCAAGACAGGGGCGGCTTAGAATATTTATTTATAAATATTTTCTCAATCTGGGTAAGAACGATATCTGATAAACTTTAATTCCATTCAAGTTCGTTGAATAACCGCTAAACCGTGGTAAGTCACCAAGAAAAGAGCATAAAACGATAAACGATGAACGGCGACTTTTTTTACCTGAAATTATCAGTATCACTACATGTAGGGTTTGAATCCAGCCGTGACTCGCACCATGCAGTCGATAGATTAATTGACTTACCGATCTGACAGGTGGTTGTCCGGCCAGACTCCGCACTCTAGAGTTACCAATCAACTAGACTTAAAACGGCCTGTATCTGAAATTACACTTTTTATTCGTACCTTCACCACGGGTGTGTGAATTTAAATTTATGTATTAGAGTAAAATTCGACGATTCATTATTTCAACGCTGATTGGACTTAACCCTTAACTGGTATGGCAGGGTAAATTTTGACCTCAGCAGAAATAATTAAAGAAATTACAGAAAAGCAGAACAACCTAGCAACCCCACCGTCAACAAGAGGTCTTTGTTAATGTACGGTGACAAGAGTTACAACAGATTGTTGATTCATTTGTTAGTGAAGATGACATTTCTGGTGACCCCACTATTGAAGCGAAAACTCCTATTTGGTGAGTTGGTAACATTCCTGAAGAGAACGAAAACCAATATAGGCGTACTGGAAGAGCCGCTAAGTGTAGAAGGTGTTATTTTGCCTCAGAGGAATAATTCTTCTCTCTCAGAATTATTACTCTGAGTATTTTGCCCACGTAACGATAATAAATAATGACTCAGGTGTTACAAATGTCATTATGGTTGAGTGGAAGAGCACTATTGTAGTGAACTCCGCCATTTGGAGTATATATCTGTGTGCTTCAATAAAGGCTATTATTATTATGTTTTCACAAGCTTCATTGCATGACTGCGGTATTATTATTATTTGAAGAAATCACTGTATAAAAACAAGCATTTGTAGCAGATGTAACGACTAAAAATCTATGCTGCCAGAATTTTTATTTTTGTGAAACATGTTTGTTTTCTTTTGTTTCTCATCTGATTTTGTATATTTAAACAAGATTTGTTCATTTTTGATAGAAAAACAGACTTTTTAGCTTTAACATTATATGGTTTGTCCTTCAACTACTTTTCAAATCTACCCTGTACTTTTTTTCATGCGGATGTCTGGAATGGATTTTTCTTGTTTTTATAGCAGGAATATTAGAATACAATACAATTTTTTTTTACATTCATACCTGTTGTTTTCATTTCTTTGTACAAAAATTCTATAGGTTTAACTACACCCCGCCATACGTTGAGTGTAATTTTTTTTACCATACCAGTTAAGGGTTAACTGAAACCAGAAGTAAACTTCAAAGCTCATCTTAAAGCTTCTTTGGAGACGATGGCGATGTAAAGAACGTGTTGCAGATTTGTCATCGACCGGCGCCGTCGTCAGAGAATGCCCATCTCAGATCAAACTAAAAATACTCGGAACAGGTTCCACGGCTTAAGGACATCAGTGAGCATTCGTGAAATAGCGTGTGCCTCTCCTGTGTTGTGTAAAAGAGCTACGCACAGGTTAATAGCACTGGGCTCCTAAGAAGGGATGCCGAACAACGACATACGAACGATTTATTTGAAGGGTGACGCATGGGCGTCGGGGTGCATATTTTTAAGGGTTGAATAAATTTTTCTTACGAAGTGACCTAAGCGACAAAATAAAACATGAGTTAAGAAGATCCTAGCGCAACTACCAGCATCAAGTTGATATGGTATCAATGTTCTGTTGATCAAGCGCTATGCATGGCATGCGCGGCATCCTATAGAATTATTATAATAGCAGTTAATTTTTTGGGTTCATTCGACTTGCTCCCACTCCGTCTTCATCTCATAAAAATTTCATAAATCCTTTCCAAGTTACAGGGGGGGCTAGGAATACTTGTTTTTTTTTTTATTATTTCTCAGCTGCCACAGGATGGATTTTTGAAAGCTATAACGCGTTTTGGTCCTGGCCAAAATATTAACCCGAAGTTGAAATTTCAACATGGCTTCATAACTTTCATAATTATATAGGGGCGCTATAAATTACCGGACGAAAATGAATGATACTGTTTTCAACTTCTAACGTTCAGAAATCGGACCAAAAAATTCGGAATCAAAATACTTCCTCCGCGTATTGGAATGGGAAAAATTATTGATCAATGATTGATGTTAGCTCCATATAATTTGATTATATGACAATAACTGTCACAAAAAGACCTAAGGACTGAACTTAAGTTCATGAAACTTCCAGAAAGTAAAAATTGCAAATCATTCTGTTGTAATGAAACCTTGAACTCCCCCAACTCTATCTCTTTTAGTGAACAAAAAAAAACATTCAGAAGCTTGTGAATATTTTCCATAGGTCAAATAAATAAATTTTAACGCCTAAACAGAAGTGGAACATTTTATTAAAAATTACTTGACAGGAAATAATTGATTTTTACAATTTTAGGTGTAGATGTTTAGAGAATATTTTTGAGAATTGAACTTCAAAATTTGGTCTGAAATTCAGTTTAGTTTACACGATTCTAGTTAGCAGGTAACAGTTATTATAAAACTTTTCAAATTTTGTCATTTGTTTGGAAACGCAACCTTCTGTTTTAAGAAATAGAATCATTAAACCTATAAGATTACTCAAGAAGTTCTGTTGATCTGTCCTCAGTATTGCCAAAAGTCACGAGTTTTTCGAAACGTTTCCGTACTTCAAATAAATAAATGTAAGATATCTTTCAGGTTCAGATAATATCTTCGACGACTCAGAAGACACCAAAATCAAAATAAATTCCCACAAGTACAAACTACTGGTAATTTAAAAAGCCAATAAATTACTAATACTTGACTTGTCTTTCTTCCTTTGCGGGGCATGTACCAAACTATACATAAGTGTTTGAAATCTAAGGTGATACTGAAGCATTTATTTTAAAACCAGCGCTAACTTAACTGACTCACTAAAACGTTCGGATTATATTATTTATTACGTAATATTTGTTGATTAACAAGGCTACAACGATTGGAGTTAGTAGAGCAACCTTAATTGCGGATTGTAGAATACCTAATGGTGAAGAAGTGCCTTCCGGTCTACATTACTCTCCAGGTAATCACATATAGCAGCTGTTAAGTTTCCGCTGAGACATAACCACCTAATTATCAACCTAGTGAGAGAAAAACTGTACGCAAAAACATCAAAAAGAAAACCAAAACAATCATAAACCAATGGCATTTACCTCGTATCATCTACTGAACAGAACAGAGATCATAGAAATGACAAGAAAGGTCAATTGACGTCTGTCCTAATTCACTCTGATCAGTTGAAGTCACGGCATCTCGTTTATTTACAGGGACATTCTGTTGTACGATGTAGGTGACGCTCCCGTTGCTTTTTGTTCGAAGATCAATAAAAATCTATACAACTCTAATTTTTATGTATGAAGTTCCCATACAACGCTTAATAATAATTATGACTGTTTTTTTAAACAATACCGGCATACCGGGTTTATTAAAAAGTACCGGAACGCTTAAATATCTCCCTTGGTTTCTGTAATAGGAAATGCAATGTTCGGATGGACCTAAAAAAGGGTATTATGCCACTAGGTCTTTCTTTCACAAGTCAATGGATATCTTACTATAAATACAACAAATTTTTTAGTTTTACAACCCCCATCCCTCAACCACCCCAATTTCACACACAAAAAAAAAAGGAAATGAACCGCTAAAACGCCTAAAAACGAAGTTTGAAGAATATTCAATTTTTCAAATTTCAAATTTGCTAATTACTCCGCCGCCAATGCACCGATTTTCAAAAGTTTAGCCGCATTACCTACTACGACCTCACAGCATTTCGCTGCCCAAATTTTATCACAATCCATGCAGCGGTTACTGAGATACGAGGGTAGAAAAACGCGAACAGACAGACCGACGGAAATGAGTGACGTGGATTTTCGTTCGCAAAGCGCCTAAACAGCATATTATCTCAAAATCGAAAATTTCCACGATCACAATTAATACCCCCCTCACTTTTCGGTGTAGGTAGTAAGAGTACCGGAACGCTCACATACCTACTACCTCCAAAATTGCCACAGCTGGAACGATAAAATTCAATACCTGGGGGTTTTTGTACATGCAGAATCCAAAAATGCTAACAGTAGTGTTGCCAGATTTACCACTTTTACGTTAAATGTCATAATTTTGTTGTTTAAAAGAATGCCCTATTTATGACGTGTAACATAAAAATGGGAAGTCTGAAAACACTGCTAATAGGATTTTTGAATTCTGCATGTTCCGGTGCTTTTTCCTAACCCAGTCGGGATATCTGCATACTGCATACAGATTTGCTGAAAAAGAGGACCATTAGAGAGCAAATGAGAAAGGCAGCACTGAGGGCGGTGCTTAGAGAGACCCTTCTTGATATGTCTGTCCTGTATCTACGGAGTAGACATGAATTACAAGCAATTATTGCTTTGGGAAAATTTGATAAGGGTTTATAAGGGACCCTTGAGGAGAAAGCGTCGGTACGCCTGTGGACATCCGGAGGCAGGAACCGTCGAGAGCCGTCATAAGAGGAATAACAAGGCATTAACAGTTCGAAAATGCAATCTGGACCGGGGCAGATGTTTCATCTGAAAAAGGTACCAGTTTGTTATTCGGGGTTTCGGACTTTCAGGTGTCCATTTAGCTCGGTGGACCTTTTTGTATTTTTGTGGGTAAACCGGTGTATGAGCTTCTGGGAAGGAGAAATTGGGAACTACACAGGTTCGACGGGTCTATACAACTTTTTTTTCGCCAGGTGTCTATAACCGTAAAAACGCCCTTCCTGATTGAAAATCACATCATAGGGACAATAGTGACAATATATTCTTTAGAGCTCCAGAAGGGTGTATAAAAAGCACATACCACCAGTATGATAAAGATATGACATTCAAGACAAGTTCATTTTCAGAAATAATTTGTTTCATTACAAAAAATGAAGTGAGATTGATTCACATTAATTGATTTCAAAGCACTCATTACATCACAAAAATTGCTTTCTTTATTATCTCCAAATGTAATCAAATTACCAAACTGAATTGCCATACAAGAAATTGGACGAATACTCTAAATTACATTATATTTTCAACACATTTTATGTACACAGTACCACGAATGTATTTGACATATTTTTAAATATTTTTATATGTTCCATGGTTCCTACACGATCTTCAAGCTAACAGTGGGTTTTTGACATTTTAAGGATATAGTTTTCCAAAGCATCGTTGTTATAGTGTCATCGTTTCTTCGTACTTCTACCAATACAGTAGACTGAGATTTTTAGCTGAAAATGTGGATTACGTACTTCTCAACTAGATTTTATATTAAATAGTTTTCACCCATTATTATGGAGTCATGGTAATTTTCTATTACTCGTTTCGTTATAATTTTGGAGTTTCAAATCAAACTTTCTAGTTGCTTAAGTCTAGCGCAACTTCATCTTCGGCAAGAGTCGTAAGTTTTTTGGCAAAGAGCTGCAGTTATAAGCTATTTTGAGTGATTTTTTTTAATTGTCCAATATTTTGAGACTTTTGTAAATCAGTACCCAAAATACAGCGGCTATATTGATTTAGTTTGCTGGTTCTGTATTTTTTTTATACTTGTGAGGGTCTCATTATTTCATTCTTCTATTTTTCAAGCAATTTTAATAGCAGCATGCTCTGAAGAAGGGAATACAGATTTCCGAAAGCCTAGCATAAACAGTTTGTTTTTCTTCACTTGATACGACTGCAACTCCAAGATATATACCAGGTGTCCCATAATTTCCTTGAAACGTGATATTTTCGTAACGACGTAACGAAAAAGTTCAAGCAAGAACTGTATTGAAATTCTGAAAGTACTGTAGCGTCTATCATACCATGCATCAACATATTTTTTATAAGTCATCCCCGAAAACTCCCCCAACTTTTTTTTTTAAATAACATAGGTTTTCCTACATAAATGATATTTTAAAATATTATTTTTGATGTTATAAACAACAATTTTTTCACAAAATCGTAAGCATAATACAAATGTAATAAAATAAGAATTTATTTGACGCTTCATATTTTTTGCGCAAAAAGGAGCACTAAGTGGTTTTTTAAGGGTACTGCATGACCAATCATGCCATGCTTTCGAAAAAAAATCTATATTAATTTATCTCATGCTTATGACGCAAAAATTGGTTTGTGTATAAAATTAAAGACACTACAAGATTTTAAAGAAAATAATGACTAAATTTATGGAGGAAAACTGTAGGGTGCTTTTTGGCAAAAAAGTTGGGAGTGAGTTGAGGGTTGAGGCACAAAAAAATATTTCGAAGTTTTTTATATGTTACTGCTACGAAAATATTACGCCTCAAACAAATCCTTCTTTTATTATTCTATCTTATGATTATGACTACGAAAAAATAGGTTTATGTTAAAAGTCAAGGTACTACAAGATTTTAAATAAAATGAGGGCTTAATTTGCTAGGAAAACCTTTTGGGTGCTGTTTGAAAAAAGAAAGCATGGAATGAAAGGTAATTCATACCCTTGACAAGGCCCACTTAGTCTTCTTTTGTATATGTTTTTGTTTCGAAAATATTAAGCTTCAAACAAATCCTTCTTTTATTTATCTCATGCTAATGACTAGGTTTGTGTATAAAATCAAACGTACTAAAACATTTTAAATAAAATAAGGTATTTATTTGTCTGAATGCTATTTTAAAAAAGAAAGTTGGGGGTGGGTTTTAAGGGTTGAAGTATGAAGTACAAAAAAATGTTTTGAGAGCATGGTACGCACGGCAGACCCTATAGTACTTTAAAAAAAGCACTCAGTTTTAGTTTGAACTTTTTTTTGTTCCGTGTCCACGAAATTCTGGGACACGCGGTACAGTAAAGTTTTACATTACATAGGTACATACTCAGGTAACATAGCAATTTGCAATATATAATGTAAAAGTAATTGTGGCCAGCTCTGGCCTGACACTTGCCAAATACATTGTTGTATAACCGCCTAAACAACACGATCCAGAATTGAAATTGAGAAACGACGTAACAAGTAACAACAGCCGTCGATGCTGCAGACGTCAGACGTTGCGCGTGATCTTCGGTGGCCTGAAAAACGGTCGAAATGTAGGTTGGACTCGCGCGCTCCGCTCCGCATTTACTTTTCAATGGTGGAACTCTCGAAGACGCAGAAGAGATGACAATGGCGGCCGCGCATCGCGCATCGGCCATTGTTGATTAGCGGCTTGTTGCGCTTGTATTGCCGTTCTTCGAATTGAGCAACCGTCACGGTACGGTATCGGTTACAGTTCCGCGACGCGGCTCAAACTCGATTAATACCAACAATATTCTGTATTGGAAGGAGGAGGATCTGCAAAGACCGCAGCACTTAGGTCCCAATCTCAGAGTTACAACTGAACATAGAGGTAGTAAACAAATCACTTCAGCATGGCGTGCTCAAGCTCAAAGCCATCATCACAGCATAGTAAACAACCAGCACAATGACTCAGGTTTGCGGAAATTACACGCGCATCCCCACTTTTGGATGATTTTTTGTAGGGATGCTAACGATACTTCGATACTTGTACTTCTGCACTAATATCGTTTATTTTTATCTTAGATACTTTTTGAGCGATTCCAAGCTGGTATCGATACTTTTGCAGGGGTATCGCTATCGAAAATAATTATACAGGGTGGGGCATAAGAATCAAGTGTTTTTGAAATAATCATAATTATTAGCTTTTACTCTAAAAAGAAATTATTGGTAGTAGAACATAGCGGATAATAAACCATTTTGAAATATCTGAGTGCAAAAATTACATCTGGAATATGATGCAGCCGTTCACGAAAATTGCACTCCACTGTTTCCAGCATGTCTCTGTTGATTTTTGAGAGATTCCATGGCGAATCGCTTCCTTCTCTGCGTCTAACGTACTACGGGACTTGGCCCTTTAAACACGTGACTTGAGTTACCCCCATAGAAAAAAATTACAAATTGATAAGTCGGGAGACCGAGGAGGTCATGAAACCACCAAACCTCGAAATTGAACGATTTGGAAACAGGTGGCGAAGAACAGCCATGGATGCTCTGGCGGTGTGTGCCGTGGCCCCATCTTGCTGGAACCACAAATCTTTGATATCCACAGTAATCCACACCTCTCCTTTGCAATTCAGGTATGGAAAAGGTATTCACCATATAAACGTAACGTTCAGATGTTACTGTAGCGATGACCCCATTTTCTCCAAACAAATATGGGCCAATGATGCTACGCCATTTGCCACGCGTTGTTCTAGCGTCTACCGCTCCATGATGGGAACCATTTTTATATAGGAAATCCTCAGAGATATTATGGTGGTTGTTTACTATGCTGAGGCCATCATCTTTGACACTTCAGCCTCCAAACATTGATCAGCTGTGACCTCGCAGTGACAGTTCAAATTGTAAACAATGCTGTGTAACGCCAACTAACCCGAAAATTCTTCCAATGCAACCCATGTTACAAACACTGCGCTTTTTGAGTTCCATCACGAAAAACTGTTAAACTACACTCGAATATGGCACAGCAAGTCCGTAAAGCTTTACTACAGTTACCAACAAATAGCGAATTCGATTTTACTGACCAAGCATAAAAGACGCACAAACAAAACAAATGTTTCGACAGTCGAGGTTCTACCGTAAATAAGTCGCACGAAAATTATGTCGGCATTGCCAGCTTCTCAAAATTTATGTAAGACTTCAGAATTTGCGTTTATGATGAAGAAATATACAGTAACGCAGTAGAGGGCAACATATCTATTGATTTTGCTGTAATCATTCCTGAACCATCAAAATACCTTCTTTTTTTAACGTAGAATGGAATATTTCTGGATACTATACAATTAAGACGATAGTAAACAATTATGATTGCCGTATCTGGTGGTCAATATGACAACGTAAGAAAAGATGTCAGCCTATTAGAATTAGTTGTTTACTACCTCCATGTTCAGTTAAATTCTCACTAATCATCCCGGAAAGGGACGATTGTATGAGTGGGAAAGTCAAATTCTCGCCCCATAGTCTGGTGTGCTTCACTGACGGATCACTCTCAAAGGAGTCGGCGTCTGGGGGAGCAGGCTTCTACCTAGAGGGAAAAGGAGTGCAGCTAAGCTTTGCGCTTGGGACCTGCACGACTGTCTTACAGACGGAAGTGTTCGCCATATTGATGGAAGGAAGTCGAACATTGTTCTGACAGCCAGGCAACTTTAAAAGCGGTAGCAGCTCTGAGGGTCAGATCAGCTCTGGCTCAAGAATGCTCTGTCGCCTTTTAGAAACTAACAAGCCATAACAAGGTGACCTGCTGTGGGTCCCCGGACACACTCCATCAATTTCTTTCTTTTATTTTTCATTTCAAGGATACAGCATGAACAAATTTGTGAGAGCTGGCAAGTTGGTCAATATAACAAAAATATGGTGTACAAATAAATCTTCAAAATGACTTCCACCAATAGTGACTGTAGATAGCCCCAAAAGCAATAATCGATAGTAAATATAATCAAATTTTTGCGACATGTATATCAAAAACTCCACAGACATACCTTCAGAAGTAATGTTCGGGCAGGTCTGTTAAGTACAGAATCTCAACAAGGTAATTTTTAACGTAATTTATGCATTCAGGAAACACGACCCTCCCCACCACCCCGATTTCACACGCTCTCAATAAAAAAACAATGCAAAATTATCGAGAATCCCTGAAATGCGTAAAAATCATAGATAAAATCGTTAGATCAAGTCATCATTCAACCAAAAGACAGTCAGACACACATAAACACCTACATAGACTCTTTAAACTCATAACACCCCTGTTTTTGAGTCAAGGGTTGATAAAAGATGCATCCAAAGAACAAGTTCACCTGAAGGCGATTGATCCATCATTATAACAAAAATACGGTGTATATTTTAGTCTTTTTATAGAATGAATATAAGCAGAATGTTTTTGAAAACAACCAAACTGTATCGATACTCTCATCATATATTCCTTTTTATCAAGTACCCATATCCGCCTCATTCACTGTGACTTTTTATGAAGATGGCAGATAATGATAATGAGATCAATCGTATCAAAGCTATACTCGAACAGCGATGTTGATGCTATCAGTAACGGGTTCTTACGTGCAATAGTTAAATTGATATAAATTAAAGGCAATTTAGCATCTATATATAGACGTTATATGAGAAAAAATCCAGCAAGAACGCCGTCGGATGTGCTTATGCATATTTATAAATGTTGCTAATTATTCAATTTGTACCAAGTTATAGATTATCTTGTGCATATGTCGTTTTTTAAGGCACATAAATATGCTTAAAGTTAGTCTAGATAAAATCATTATTAGTGGAGTGCGTTCTAATCAAAAACGAAACATCACACAATTTTGAAGGCTAGCATATACTGAAATACGAAATCCAAAAGAATAAAACATGTATGTATATGGACAGTGGCGTAACTTCAAATTCGCACCCCCCCCCCCCCCCCCCGGCAAGATACTTTCCGGGCCCCCCTTGCAAGAAAATTTTTATGGCTTTTTTCATAATATATTATATGATGATGAGCTCAAGTTGATTCTTTTTTAAACTGTGTTTAGAAGTCGTTAAAATAAACAACTTTTTCAAATAACTTTTAAGTCTGGAACCTAGTCTGGACTTGTGTATTCAGGGCCTAGGGTATAGCGCGCGAAATTGTGAATCCAAGAAAAGACGTATTCCCGTGTTAGCGAGGAGGCGTGGTCGCCTGTTCCCTTTCTCCAATGTGTGTGTCTAAGATGAGGGGAGATAAGTCCAAAAATCCAAAGGTAAGGTCAGAAGGTCCAAAGGTAAGGGCCAAAGGTCACTACAAAAATTAATTTCGCATTTCTAAGCTCCTTACGTTACCTTTAAACTTACAGTAATGATTCAAAAAGCAAATTGAAGAAGAAAGCTTGCGCTTTATCACCTATTTGGCCTTCTTTTGATATCTTGTTTGATTGTTAAATTACAGATATTTGAAGAATGTATGATTTTGTATTGCGAGTTTTTTTGTACACTAAAAAACTTTTTTAGAAAATCGTAAATAGTTGTCATTCATTAAGGTCTTAACTATCATCTTCTGAAATACTGTATATGTAGTTTGAAAAACAAGTGAGTTCTGTTGGAAATGGGAATCCGTGTTTTAACATGGCAAATACATATGTATAACTGTGTATACCCAGGCCCCTTAAGACGTACCTAGTCTCTTTATGTTTAGTTTTTGCTCAATTTTTGATCTTATCATCAGGTATTGCATCTGTTAATTAGTGCACTAGTCACTTTCAGTTTATCGTAGTCAATTCTAAATTAGTAAATCATAAAAGTTGCGTTCATAATAATGTACCGCTTTTAGGATTTACCAATTTAAAATTAACAAAGTCAAACAGAAAGTGACTACTGCACCCTATCTGACAGGTGCAATGCCTAATAATCGATAAGACAAACAGCCGAGCAAAAAACTAAACATAAACAGACTAGGTAGGTACGTCTAGGTACGCAAGTCTAGATTTACATTTTTTATCCTGGATCTCGCTAATTTTTCAGGTTTCTGAAAAAATTTATTAGAAAAATTGGTTTATTTTAACAATTTCTCTACAGAGTTATAAAAAAGTATCAATTCAGGACTCACTCTGTTTATATTAAAGAGAAAATATTGGGGTTATGGCCAAAATGGAAGAAACACAGGTCACTGCATAAAAAGACTGCCAAGCTTTCGGCAATATTTACTGCCATCTTCAGGGCTTTAACTTTGAAGTTTGCTCGTAAAAAACAGCATAGTGCATTGAGTCACAGACTTTCAAACGCAATTCTCAAACCAAAATCGCGAAAAAGTTTTTGGCTAATTAACTCGGTGTCTGCCACAACACAGGTCACACAAACAACCAAAAATACAAACTAAACATCGATCTTTACATGTTCAAATCGCCTGAAAAAATTACAAAATTGTTTAGTTTGTATTTTAGACCTATGTGTTGGTTGTTTTTGTAACCTGTGTTGTGGAAGAGACAGAGTTAGCCAAAATTTTATGACGTATGCTGTCTAGTTGCTGTTTAGTTTAAAATGAATACTGTCACACTTTTTCAATGATAGGTATGTATCATGGGGTTCATTGGTATTATTCATAAAAAATACTAACATACAAGAAACGCGACCTTTTTATTTAGTACTTTCTTGTTGCACATACGATGCAGCTCGAGGATCCTGGGCCTCCAAGGCTACGGGGCCCCCAAAATCACGGGCCCCCTGTATATGGATAGACTGAATACTATAGCTATATCTACACATACGATTGAAATATAGTTTGCTGAAGGATGAAAAATAAATGTATTTTTTGACAAAACAGAATGAATACGATTCATATGAGTTGGGTATTGAATTAAAAATAATAGAATCGTCTCTTTGTTTAATGTATAACCACGTATAGGTGTAGTTTTGGGAGATTAAAGTTTGAGCAAAGATTACAGAATAAAATATTTCTGTAAACTTTGGTTTGAGTCATTAGAATGCCATAAAATTTACTGCCAGGGTATATCTCGGACGTTGTTACTCTTCAGTATAACCTCAATAGTCAGAAAATTCTCTGAATAATGCTTGAACAGATTTGTTTTTATAAAATACAGCAAATGTGACCTTACTAACACACAACTTATAAATGAATAAATTGAATGATTCCAGTTGTTTTTACTGTGCACTTGATATCATATTGAAAATGTGAAGAAGCTTATTAGGTTTTAATGATGCGGTAAATGATTGTAATTTGTGCTTTTGATTGTGTTCCGTATGAAGGACGTCTGCTGTTTATAGGTTAGGTTATTTAATGTGAGCCATCTCAATAAGGCAGTCTTAAGCCTCTGTGTCTTTGTTAGCAGTGCCGCTATATGGTGCTGCCAGAATACGTCGAAAAAATTTGTACAGGGTGGTCCAATAAGAATGAACGCCAGCAATAACTCGGTGACTTCGAGCCAAAATGTTATTAATATAATAATAAATCATGTAGAGTGGACAATTTTCGATTTTTTTTATTGAGCGTTTCTATTTAAACGGCGATATTTTTGGTATAACTTAACGGAACTAAACAAGCTAGGTCTCGTTTAAAAGAGCTATTCTTACCTAATAATCTGCTACATAAAAATTATCAAAGCCGATCTTGACTTAGTAGCTAGAGGGCGGTATTTGACATCACAATTATTACGAATTATTACGAAAATTTTAAATGGTATGCTATATATTTTCAACATAGGAGATGCTATGAGCTATAAAATGGCCTTTCTAGATTTTGAAAAATGTATTTATTGCTAGAAAAAGCAGAACCGAAAATTAATAAAACGCAATTTCACATAACATTACAGAAAATGAATCTAGGACTGATATGTGCCTAAAGTGGCTTTGGTACGAGAATGTTACATCAAATTTCAGTACGATGCATGAGCTAGTTTGAACAATATTGAATTTGTTTATCCCATGCAAATTTCTTTTGCAGTGCTATATTACAAAAAACCATAAAGATACAGCAATTCTATGGGAAGAATATCAAAGAAGACGACTCAAATTTTATACCTTGTTGAAAAAAATGGTAAAAAAATAATTTTAAAACATTGCAAAACCATCTAACAATAATGTTTTAATTTTGTGCTTATAAACATAACGTTGTTGCTATTGAGTTTACCATATCATCTTTGATATCTGAAAAAGATATCAAAGATGATATGGTAAACTCAATAGCAACAACGTTATGTTTATAAGCACAAAATTAAAACATTATTGTTAGATGGTTTTGCAATGTTTAAAATTATTTTTTTACCATTTTTTTCAACAAGGTATAAAATTTGAGTCGTCTTCTTTGATATTCTTCCCATAGAATTGCTGTATCTTTATGGTTTTTTTGTAATATAGCACTGCAAAAGAAATTTGCATGGGATAAACAAATTCAATATTGTTCAAACTAGCTCATGCATCGTACTGAAACTTTGATCTCATATTCTGTACCACCTTTAGCCACCATATCAGTCTTAGATTCATTTTTGTCAATGTTATCGTGAAATTGCGTTTTATTAATTTTGGTCGTTTTTTGCAATAAATACATTTTTCAAAATCTAGAAATGGCCATTTAATAGCTCAAGGCATCTTTTTTAAGGCGGTTTGTCTTAAAAATACTTACAGTTAAACACTTTTTACTGGTAACCACTTTAAGACAAAATCTGTCATTTTTAAGAATTATTTGTTTTTAACTTTTATTTACCCAAAAATCTCACGCAGCAAACAGTTAGGCTTTGTTCCTGTAGGTAGATATGACCCAAAAAACTCATCAGATTGCTGGATAACTCAGTGTTACGAGAAAATCCTTATTTCCCTGGAGTATAGGGACCTTTTCCCCTCTTACAAAATATTACTAAATTCGACCAAATTCTACGCTGTTGCCAGCTCAATTTGATGCTTAGCTTCCAAGGTAAACCTTAATTTTAAGCCTTACTTTCTTAAGTGACAGATTCAAGCGAACCGGTGCAAACGACCATTAAGTCAATCTAGTGAATCCGTTGCCAATGCATGTGGAAGCTCCCAGATCAAGTTCATTCGAATTTAATTTCCTGATACCGATGTAAACGTCCTTGTCGATAGCTAGTAGATCGCTAAAAATACGTAATAGCGCCAGTAACGTATACAGAAAAAGAAATGACCGGCTTACGTAACGTTACTTTCATTAACTATATAGGAAACCTCAAAAACCCGAGTAAATGTCAAGCTTTTTTTAAACGGCATGAACACATTTTAATAATCTCCGATTACGATAAGAAAACGGGCGAAAGTTTGAAGGTAGACCTAAATGCATATACATGAATCACATGAGAGATGTTGCTTCGTAAAACTGAAAAAATTGTGTGAAGGGGACTAGTAACTTCCCCTGTGCTTGTCTCTCTTGAAGGAAGATAAACTACCGACCTTTTAAGATTAAAGGTCTCGAAAATTAATAGGCTGAGTTTTTGACCCTTTAAACAAAAACTTTCCTAAGGAAATCGATATATTCTTAAGTTTAAGGGTCTATAGCGCGCGCAATTGAGAATCCAAGTAAATACACATTTTCGTATTAGCGAGGAGGCGTGGCCTCCTGTTCCCTTTCTCCAGTGTGTGTGTCTAAGATGAGGAGGAGATGAGATCAGTTCAAAAATACAAACGTAAGGTCAAAAGGTCCAAAGGTCACCATAAAAATGAATTTCGCATTTCCAAGCTCCTGACGTTACCTTTAAACTTACAGTAATGATTCAAAGGGCAAATTGGAGAAGAAAGCTTGCGCTTTGTCACTGTGGTGGCCTTATTTTGATATCCTGTTTGGTTGTTAAATTACAGACATTTGAAGAATGTATGATTTTGCATTGCGTGTTTTTTTGCACACTAAAAAAATTGCTCTTAGATGTCATTCATTAAGGTCTTAACTATCACCTTCTAAAATACTGTGTATGTAGTTTGAAAAACAAGTGAGTTCTGCTTGAAATGTGTGTACCTAGGCCCCTTAAGTTGCCTTAGAGGAATAATTGAAATAATTCGAACAATTATTGTATTAACATTATCTTTAGAATGCGAAAATCTGACTATGTAGGTACATGGATTTATCTTGTATTTAAATTGTTCAAATTGAATGATTTAGTGAGGTATCATGGTATCATAAATTACTGATAACATCTCATCTTTTTATTTGGAATAAAAACATTAAATTACAGTGTAGGAAAATATTCAGGAAAAAATAATTAAGTTCTTTTTATTTCCTCATTTCTCATTTGCATTCTACTATTGTTAGAATGGTATTTATTGTACATTTCATAATGTTAATTAATATCTATTCAAAATCTGATAGGCAACCACGTTTGGTTTTTTTTAATGTTAGTGTGGCCCCGGATGGTTTTGTCCTCAACATTCGGGGCGCGACGCTGTGCATTGTACAAAACATGTTCCTGGCCATTAAAGGAGATCAACTTTTGAGAAGTTAAGGACATAAAATTACTGCAACGTATATTTTGAATGTTTTTTACTATACAGGGTGCCCCTGAATTTCCTTGACACGTGATATTTTCGTAACAAAAACTCAGTGGAATGTTTGAAAGTACTACAAGGCCTACCATATCATGCTTTCAAAACATTTTTTTTACTTCAACCTTTAAAACTCATCCCCAACTTAGTTTTTTCAAATAGCACCTAATAGTTTTTCCTACACAAATTAAGTCTTTATTTTATTTAAGAGCTTGTACTACCTTTGATTTTATACAAAAACCTATATTGTTTCGTAAAGTCATGAGCATAAAATAAATAAAATAGGAATTTGTTTGAAGCGTAATATTTTCGTAAGAAAAACAGATAAAAAATAAAACTAAGTGTGTCATTCAAGGGTACCGAATGATCTATCATACCATGCTTTCGAAACATTTTTTTACTTCAACTCCTCAAAACTTACCCCTACTTTTTTCCAAATACCACCCCACAAGTTTTCCTACATTAATGAGGTCATTATTTTATTTAATATCTTGTACTGCCTGAATTCATATATAAACCAATTTTTCTGTAAAGTCGTTAGCATATAAGATAAATAAAATGAACATTTGTTTGAGGCGTAATATTTTTGTAATAAAAAAGCATGAAAAGGACATTTGTTTTCAAAAGCATGTATTATTCACCCTTAAAAGTCCAAGTAGTTTTATTTTTAGCCGTTTTTTGTGTCAAACAAGTCCTTATTTTATTTATATTATGCTTATGATTTTACAAAAAAATAATGTTTGATTATAAAATCAAAGGTACCGCAAGATTTTTAGATATTTAAGTACTTAATTTGTGTAGAAAAAACTATTTGGTGCTATATGAAAAACAAAAGTTGAGGGTGAGTTTTAAGGGTTGAAGTACAAAAGATGTTTTATAAACATAGTATGATAGACCCTATAGCAGGGTTCGCTGATATATATCACTCGATATATATCAGATAAATATCATTGATATATATCGTGATATTTATTCGTTGATATATATCCGGATATTTATTAACCAAGTTAAATACTTAAATAGGTCGAAAACAGAGTTAAACACTTTTCATATATGCGTTGGTTTCCAATACACATAGAGAGAATGGTGGAAGAACTGTCTAATCGTTCAGTTTGCTCCGGGGAATCTCATTTGTTTGAACCGTAAAACCCCTTACTGCATTTGGTCGCGACAGCGTGGGCTTGCAGTTTGCTGTCCTGCTTATAAGGTTATTATGAACTTTGTAGTGCACGTTGTAGGTTGTAGGTGTACGGTCCAATTTAAGAAATCATCTTGGGAATGAAAAAGCTGGAAAACTAGTGTGTATTTTTAAGTATTTAAATCAGAAACAATCAAAAAAACAGACTAGTCTAAAATGGATATGACCAGATGAAACTCAACCCTCATCAGATGCCAAAGAATCAGGTGCGGATGAGGATGATGATAATGGCCCATTATCAAGATATCAAGTTTTGTGAATGATGAATATAGAATTATACTTCCTATTATATGAATGTTTTGTTTTGTTTTATGAATGGTAAAAATAGGAATTGTTATTCTTTTATGTGGGTTTTTGAGCTTTGTGTTAATTTTTTTATTGTTTTGTGAAAAAATTAATAAACATACGCTTCTAATTATTATTTTTTTAATTTACCGTGAAAGTGAATAAATATCCGATATTTTGATATTTATATAAATATCATGATATTTACGAATCCTGCCCTATAGTACTTTCAAAAATTCCACCCAGTTTTCGTTTGAACTTTTTGTTTGGTACGAGAATATCACGTGTCAAGGAAATTCAGGGACACCGTGTATACGCATATCGGACAGTTAATATCTTATGCAAGCCCAAACGTTTATTTCATACGAATAATTAAATAAATGAAAATAAATTAGGTGCTCACGAGCGCGCTCGTACGAAATTTCTACATGTACAGCGAATGCCATGACTGATATATTAACAAATTACGCATCTATCTTGGATCCGTTGGAATGTTAAAAAAATGAAAGCTAACGGCTTCAAAATCCACTTATGAAACTCAGGTAGCTAAGGTATTAATTTTAATTCCTTATGCAAAGCGGTTGTAAATATCTACACGCGATTTTCATATACATTATGCTGTAAAAGTAAAAAAGACTGTTAACCTTCCAATACTCGTTCTTCTACTACTGCAGTGATATTCAAATATATCTGTACAGAACGATTGGAGAGATACTTTTCTAGAGTGCCTATTATTACACGCTGAGTTTTCCTATCAGTTTTACGGCAGTCATAACACTAACACTGTGGGGTGGTCTGATCAGTCCATGACTTTTTGAATTTTGGTAGATGAAATTAATTTTTTTTCTGTTTTGATAAGCTTAATCACATAAGTATCTACCATCAAAAACGGTTCGTTTTCACTATACAAGGTAGAACGCAGAGGTGGTAAGCTAATAAATTGACTAAAATTATCATACCATGTCCAATTCCTAATAATTTCTGATTTAAATACTTAAAAATAAACACTAGTTTTCCAGCTTTTTCATTCCCAAAATGATTTCTTAAATTGGACTGTACACCTACAACGTGCACTGCAAAGTTCACGATATAACCTTATAAACAGGACAGCAAATACTGCAAGCACACACTGTCGCGACCACATGCAGTAAGGGTATTTACGGATCAAATAAATGGGATTCCCCGGAGCAAACGATTAGAGAGTTCTTGCACCACTCTCTCTCTGTGTATCGGAAACCAACGCATATACACTCAGTTTATGAAAAGTGTTAACTCTGTTTTCGATCTATTTAAGTATTTAATTTAGTTAATAAATATCAGGATATATATCAACGAATAAATATCACAATATATATCAATGATATTTATCTGATATATATCGAGTGATATACCGGGTGTCCCAGAATTTCCTTGACACGTGATATTTTCGTAACGAAAAACGGTTCAAGCAAGAACTGAGTGCTATAGGGTCTATCATACCATGCATTCAAAACATTTTTTTTTGTACGTCAACCCCTAAAATTCACCCCCAACTTTTTTTTTCAAATAGCACCCCATAGGTTTTCCTGCATAAATGATATACCCATTTTATTTAAAATCTTGTGGTACTTTTAATTTTATATGCAACTTATTTTTTACATAAAATCATAAGCATAAGACAAATGAAATGATAATTTGTTTGACGCCTGATATTTTTGTAACAAAAACGGATAAAAAAGAAAAGTAAGTAAGTTTTTCAAGGGTAGTGAATGATCATTCCTTGCTTAAGAATTCTGGGACACCCGGTATATATCGGCGAACCCTGATTTTAAATTACAACATTTTTCTTCTAAAATTGTACAATTTTGAGACCCTATACTGATGATGTAATAGAACATTATTCAAGTAGCCATAACAAAAATTAGAAATCCCATGACAAGTTTTTGTCAAACGCTCTGTTTAAACTCTACTCTGGAACATCCATTATGCTTTTAGAGCTTAAATTCAATTTTATTGCCTCTGTTTATCACATTTACAGCAAGTTTATGGTACCAATGGATAACTAGAAAGATGATGGGCATGTTTTTACCGCAAAGTGCACAGTTATTTTATTCGGTGACTTTTTAGGATAAATTCATTTCTTTAGCGTTTCTTGATTTCACTTTTTAACAAATGCTGATGTTGAGACTATCTCACGAAGTGTTTGATACAATACATGGTCAAATTCTCTTAGTGATAACGACGTAATAGCATATTTCCTAAGGAGTAATACCAAAAATTCCAAAATCCGACAATAAAATTTTGTTATATTAGGGTTTTCGTTTGAAGATGAAAATCTCTAAAATTCAGTTTATCTCAGAAACCATTAGGAATTGGACATGGTAATATGGTCAATTTATTAGCTTACGACATCTGTTATCGAACTATCAATCAACCTATGCACAGAGTGAGTCATAAGTATGGAACGCCTCAATAATTATCTTGGAAACGGTTTGCACGATTGTCATGAATTTTGGGGTTCCGGAAGTATACAATAAACATTGTTATTTCAAAAAAATCACCCTGTATACAGGGCTCGGCGTAAGTCAGTTCCCCAATTTGCAAGAGTAAAAAAAAATGAAAAATGTAAACGACAAATGAACGTCCAGTTTTGTGGCGTTACTACCCGAAGGATTTATACTTTAGGTATGTGATAAAAGGTTAATATAGGTGCTCCAATTGGTGCCCATCTTGCTCAATACAACGACGGCAGAACATATCCGAAGCTACGACAATCACAGATCACTAGGATCGAGAACTAACATTGCAACATTTGTATTAAAGTTAGTTCACATACATAAAATACGTAACCTGTGAACCATTGCACTTGGCAGTCTAATGATGAAACACATCACTTATTTTTAGGTGATTTAATTGATGAATTTTTTTTTTAATTTTTTTCTCACCTAATTCGTCTGGGGTATCTATTACCTCCGTCTTGAACCTTCGTAGTTATTACAGTACGTATACATCGTAATTTACTAGTTTTATAGTTACTCTAACCTATAAGATGATTTGTATCGCTTCGCTTGTAATATATTTATTATAAATTACGTTCGGAAAGACTGTACTTTCCATGCTCATTGACCTTTTATTGTCACACTTTCCGTGTAAAATAGAAGATTTATCGATCATAGGTCAAATCGATGATGAAAGTGTCCTTTATACGTCGATTTATTTCTAAGAGATAAAGATCTTCTTATGCAACATGCAGGGTATCATTCACGAAATCGAATACTTGAGATATCAATGAAGAGCTACAATTGAGGCGTTTATAGGAAAAACGTCAATAGTCCAAAACCAGCATATTTGGGAAAATGAAAAAAACTTCCCAGCATGTAAAACTTTGATTAGATTGATTTATTGCCATATCTGGTAGAAGTAAAAGTGTATAAGACACATCGTCCACAAGCAGTAATTGATTCATTGTGAAACACATATGAAAAAAAAAACACAAAAAATACATGGACATATGAGGTTTTTGAGAGAAAAGGTTAACAAATTAGTGTCCTTAATACAAACAGCATGAAAATAAAATAAATTCCGATACAAAAAACAAAGAAAGAGTGATAGTGAACAACTATACCTAACACAAAAACCGACTAACTGAAACAATCAACCCTGGCTAACCAAAAAACCCGATATCTACCACTCAGTAACCACTACACTACTATATTATCATCGTTGTCCACCTCGTTGTCGATGATAAAGTTACCAGCAGTGTCAGGTGCTGTGTTGTACTGTTTTGTTATCAAGTTTGCATGACAATTTATATGCACAAATGGCTTTCTTAGGTGAAAGAATATGGACTTATAACGTTTTTAGAAGAACAAGTCAATTTAGTACGGAACCTATAACTTTTTTTCGAGAAATAATTATTTCTATTCATGTATATGGATGTTAGAAATGCGATGATGCCATTATCTAAATTTTGGCTAAAATTGACTTATGAGGTTTTTCCGAGAAACGCCTCAATTATTCTAGCTCAGTCGCATTCACACTACAAATGCAAGTGCTACAGTTAGCAAATTGTATTTTTGATCAAAATGCACGGAGCTCCTCACATTAGCCTCAATAAAAATTTAGGAAATATTTGACTGAAGATTACCTACCGAGATCTTAGTTGAAGAAGATAACATTGTTGAACAGAAAATAATTGCTTTAGAATCAATGTTGCAACTTTATCATCAAGCAAGTTGTCTCAGAGTGAGAATACTTGTTCTTGTCGTAAGTGTATTTTGACAAGATTATCACTACCCTTGAATTTAGAATTTATTTTTGTATGCATAATTAGAAAAATAACTACGTTACCGCTTGTTGAACAATATACTATTCTATATTCTCTAGCGGTGCATTCGAAATGGTCTAGCCGTTTTGCATTTGCGAGATGCTATCTAAAAAGCCTTGTATAACACTTATTGGATTATATATAATTGATACTAATCATCACAAATCCGTTTTTTGCACAATTCGTCGGCAACATTCAAACCAAATCGCGGCTCGACGACCAATAACAATCGATAAATACCGCTACAACTTAAACGGAAGTGACCTCATTTTTTGTCAAAGCCGACCTTGATCTTCTTTCATCGGGTACGATTGCGACGATATATGCCAAACTCGTACCTGACGATTCGATTTCAAAACTGTTTCTAATGCATGTGTCACTTTTGCCAGCGCGAAAGACTGCGAACTGCATATGATTTATGTTGTTTCGACGAACAATGGGATGCTTTAAGAGGTGTAATCACGTCGGCAAGGTTTCGTGGATGTACGAGGGACGTCGAATAATATAATAATCGCAAGTGAAATCCGAGGAAAAAAGTAGGAAAGAGTTTACTTGAGTAAATTTCAACGGCGCTCTCACTGAGGTTCATAACAGAACTATTAAGTCCAATTCATAAACTCGACGTTGGCGCTGCCGATGACGTTCGTAGCACAAGGCTGCTATTCATAAACTCGACGTTCGCGCCGTTAACCTAGCTTTCCCATCGTGTTTGTAAACATGTTCTATTGCGATTTATCATCAGTGTTTTTGGCTTTGTGACAGATCTTTGAATTATCCTGGTGAAAATGGACATAGTCAGAACCAATAATCAATACAGAAGACTTGAGAAAACCCAGAAACCTTTTGACAGCTAGACGTCAACAATAATAACAATATCACATGACCGGTAACCGACGACTATGATTGGCTTATACGCTGGCTACGACGGTGGCTACGAACGGCGGACGGCAAAAGTTGAAAGATAGTTATGTCGAACGGCGCGCCCAACGGCATCGCCAACGGCGGACGTGGAATATGAATGGTCTTAGGCATTTCCATGTATTTATGTTGCAACGGCCAACGGCAACGGCAGCGCTAACGTCGAGTTTATGAATTGGCCTTTAGAAATCGAAACACCATTAGACTTACTCCACATATCACAACTTTATTCCGCAGGAGTTTTTCGTACAATGCGGCCACCTTTTACAATCAATTAAATAATTCGGTCAAAACTCAAACACTATCATGTTTTCGTACATCGGTTAAAAGTATGCTAGATGCTAGAGACTGATTAGTGAAGCTGGAATTTTAATCTATAACCTGTTATTACAACTTCCTTTCAGTATACTTTTCACCAAAGTAATAAACATTTTCTTTTTCTTCGTTAGGCAAGCATCCTAACAATTTTCTTTCTCACTGTATTATTGTTACTAATGTTTTATGTAATTTTTTTACATTTACTTTTGTATATTTTACATCGAACATCTTTGTTCTAACCGACACAAGCAGTTAAGTGTAAAAGTAGCCAAGGCTAAACTTCGCTGCTTGTGTCCCTCTTGGTTTTTGAAATAAAGACGATGTTATTATTATTATAAAAGTTTTAAGTTTTTTGTTTAAATCGGAAGCGATATTGTAAAAACCGGATTTTTCATGCTGAATCCGAACCTGTATTTAGTTTTTCTCTAGCACCTGTAGTTTTGGCTATCTTTTGTATACGGGCAGACGGACGAACAGACACACGCTCTGAATAAGCTCTCTTCAGTGACAGTAAGACCTAAAAAGTGATACGGTTTTCTTAAATGCGACAGGACTAAAGACGGAGATGAGCTCAAGTAACGATTAATCCTGATTATAAGAGAAGCATGGTATTTAGTAGGGGAATTTCAATGGGATTAAAGGTTTGTATCTATGACAAGCTCAACTCTAGCTATTTGCCATAATTTTAATTAGTTTATAAAAAATAATGAGTAGGCACTTCGGTTAACGGATGCATTCCTCTAGCCTACGCGACATGCTCGTAATCTGGTTGGTATTAAACTCTATAGGTACAGCCTCCCAAGCTGCATCACGGCATGTTCCAGTTCGTCCAGCGTGGTCGGAGGATTGGGCAAATCGCGAATGTAGTGACTGATCCAGTCCCATACGTTTTCAATTGACGATAAATTTAATCAGGTGGTCGTGGAGGCAACGGGAGCTCCTGTAGGATGAATCGAGGCCTTTTCAATATGAAGACATGATTGGTGAAAGAATTACCCTCTTCGAAGCCTCGGAAATATGGAATGGAAACTGGTTTTAACAACTCATTCACATAATGCTGGGCTGTTATTGTGGCCAAATCACAAGTTAAGGTAATGCAATGGTACCCCAAACCATCAAACCAATAGAGCGGTGTAGATGGCATTCAACAGCAAAGTGGAGATCACGGCCAATGGTCCCAGATGACACCAAACAGATTTCGTGAAATGCTCGGAAAAAATCGTGAAAAATCGTGGATTTGACGTTACCACTTTTGCTAGCCTTTATTTACCACTGCCTAAATACTGGCAACGCTGTAAGGAGCTTATATGGCTTACGAGAACTTGTCAAGAATATCTTTATTCCACGTAAATGAATCAAAAAATCATAATTATAATGATAACATAACATAATAAATCTAATCTGAATCTGAAGTTGTTTCAGAATTACTTTCGGTTTCTTTTGAATATACCTAACATTTCACTTTTCATTTTTTGAATCATCTCTCTTGGGATTTTGGAAGTCACTATCTTCGGAAGACAATGAGGACGCCATTTTTATATTTTTTATTTTGAACAGAAGAACAGAAGGTCGTACGACGTACGGGGGAATTACCTATGGCTAGAATCCGTCACTGATCATTTAAAGACAGGTTAACCCATCACCGTATCACCCATGCCATAAGCACAAGCACAATCCTGAGCTTGCTCCTTAACGCAGGCATCCCACACAACACCAAATCCGGCAATTGTGTAAGCGTAAGCATAATACAATCCAATACAACACAGTCGACCAGCATAAGTTTGATTTTTACTCCCTGTATTTTACCTTTTAGCCTTCTGACGTGGAGTCTTCCGAGTCTTCGCAAGATTTTGTGTTCTTATCATAAACATAAAAATATCGTGAGATTCAGGTCATTTATCATGAGATCGTGAGATTGGGATTGAAATCGGTAGTGATCTCACGATAAATCGTGAGATCTGGGACCACTGAATCACGGTGTTCATCCCCTCGTCATCTAAAGCGTTGGCGTTCGGCGGGTGCGCCCAGACAAAACCTGGACTCGTCGGGGAAAGTCGACTGATGTCGTTCAGCATGCCATTGTCGGTATACTTGGTACCCATCGAACCGTTGGCGACGATGATTTACAGTGAGTGGAAGCACTAGATGCGGACGATATGATCTGAAGCCCATTTCTCGCGATATGTGGTACATGGTGCGGATTTGATGGGTCTGCCTATAGGTGCACACCAATCGAAAGCAATAGCTCGAGTGGATCGTATTCTATCTCAAACGGCCAGAAGTCAAAGATGACGATCTTGCCGGTCTGTAGTTCTCCGACGTGTTCTAGAGCCTCTAGCTCACTGCATTGGCCCTTCTTCGATCCATGCGGGCCATGCTACTACAACTGTAGTCACGCTACGCCTCACGGTTACAGCAATTGCTCTGACAAAAGCACCACGTTCTCGTTGGCCTACAATCTGACCCCGTTCAAAGGGGTTACCTGATTAAACTGGGTCTGTCGTCTTCTAGGGGGCATCTTTACACAACCAACTAGTGTCTCGCCACATTTGCAACAGATATAGTTTTTGAATCGAAAGAAAGCCACGCTTTGTTTTTACACGTCTAGAGCTTTTTGGAGGTGCCATGTAGGTAAATAGCATCTGAACGAATAGCAAGTGTTATATGTGTACTAGAGAGGGTGAAATTTTTGTGCCACAAAATCTTTGAAGAGTACCACACCTCTCCATACTCTATCGTTACGCCCCTGTGGGCAACATTGTATTACAGTGGTAAAAACGCAATGTATTATCATTTTGGATTGACGACTCAGATGAATCACTTTGTAGATTCACGCCGGTATCAGTCTTCAGAATCGCTGAAGGTTAAACTTTATGCTGTGCTTAAACTAAGAACTGTCTTCCTGGAAACAGTCAATGTTACAGTCAACCAATAAATTCATGTATTTCTTAATATGTTGTGCAGAAGCAGCTAGAACCTCGGTAAAGTTTCTAGCTACAAATAACGTTTTTTTTTACTATTAGCCAGAATCCTAAATTATTTGTGTTTTATATTTTATTTATCAAACTGCATATGTGAAGAATTTCAAAAGTATGTCCGGCACATTTTTTAACGTTTCTTATCATTTAGAGGCTTTTTAAAAGGTACATTAAGGCTAAGCATTTTTTAATAGAAAATCTATTTCTTTATAAGCTCCTCAATCAATTCTAGGCATATTAAATTGTTATAGAACCTAAAAATGTTAACACTGTAACCACATTTTCATATGTGTGTTTATAGCATAACCTAAAAGGTGAGGTCAGAATAAATATTCAATGAGATTTGCAGAATATTCCTTTTAATCCCTACTATCCCTAGTCATTCTATAACGTAGTAATTACGTTAAAATACCAGAAAATGAAAAAATAGCTTAATAGAATTTGTGTTTTTTAAAACGTTCTAACAAATCTTTTCAAGTTTAGCAGCTATAAAACTTTTATTGGAGTCGTTAATCTTTTAACTGTGGTGTTGTGATGTAATGGAAAATACAATGTTGATTAAATTTATTATATCATTGGTAAATCATCGAATGATTTACATTCAAAACAATTAACAATATGAGCGAACAATCTTATACACATAAACAATAGCTTTGGAATCATACCACCTCGGCAATCTTCCCACATCTACCAAATGAAGCGAATACAAAATTTAAAATAAATAAAATAAGTGACACATTATTTGGGTCCGAATGGAAAAAAAAACTTGACTGCTAAATATTCCAAACATGTCCAAGATTGCCATCTCATCAAGACATTTATCAACAAGTACTGTATCAATATTTTTCACGAAAAGGAACTTGTTATTCAACTTCGCAAGTATTTCTAGCCAATAAAATAGCTACCACTGATCTGGTAAACAAGTACTGTTACATATTATAACACACGTGTTAATCAGAACGTATACGTAGATTAGATTCAAATTAGTTTTTCCCAGAAAGCTTTATTGAAACGAAAAAATATAAACGATAGTCTTGTGGTGTCCTTACTAAAACTACATATTCCATCCAAAACAAAATGTGGTTGAGAATATTAAAACCATCTAATTATGTAATTAGCTTTAATGAACTGAGAATCCAACAATAGGATGTTTAAACTACTTGCAAATGTTTAATTGATTGATTACTAGTATTCCGTGTAATTTTACATACATTGATATTTATACAACGATTCGCAGTATTGTGGCATTCACGTATATATTTGTGATCTGATATTTTGGTTCGATCACGGCATTTTTTCTCTTAATGTTACTGATAAAAATAAATATTAAAATACATGTATCACGCGAGAATATGGAATGATAAAAGAATGCATTCCACTTTAAATCGGTAAACAAATATCTCTGCGGTTTTTTAACAAGGAATTTAAAAAAAATGGGATTTTTAATTTTATGTATCACAGACCAAATAAGTTAAATGTGGCAAAAGCTTCAAATGTTCAGTTGTACTAAAATAACACACTAATATTCTATGACTACCAGTATGGTTAATACTTTTTAATAAAATATTCTATAGAAAAATCTTTTTCTAATTTTCATAATGAATTGGCATCAGAATAATCAGGTTCTAAAAATTTGGCATTGACTAAAAAATGTTCGACTCAACAACCACTGGAATGTTTTGTCTGACCTTATGGTTAAATGGAACGAATTTATAGTTTCGAAATTTTGTTTTGCAGGAGTAATGTTGAAGGAAAAAAATCCATATCAAGCCATGAATGATTTGCTATCTCATAGACACATAGTTTTTTAGCAGTTTAAAATGAAAAACGTCACAGAGAGGATAAAGATATGATTCAAAACGCTATCTATTTAATAATCAACTCTGTAATCGATTTTTTAATATTTTCTTAATATTTTAGATATAACTCTCAAGTAAAGTACAGATTTCTTATTTTTGTTGATAAATCGATGACTGTATTTGACAATCGAGAATTTTAAATTATCAGATACATATTTATAACACAACTACAAATTATGACTAAAATAATAATACATACAAAAAATAATATATCTTGTTATGTTATTTCACAATTATTCCATGCTCGGTACCTCCCACTGTCAAAAAAACCTTTCCTAAATACCTAACCAAGAAAAAACAAGTGAGTAATTAAAATCAAGAAAAATTATTTTTTTTCGTCAACTGCCACGATATCTCTTCACGATTGTTCAAAAGTATTTTTTTGTTGTGTTTTCAACTCCTGTGGTGATCTCTATTCATGATAACAGAACCGTGGTTGAATTTGCATTTCTCGCCTTAAAAACCCCCCGATACGTAATTCTAGATCATTGTGCCATTTTATTTCGGAATAATTGAGAAAATACAAAATAAAAGTTAAAATTTGACACCCTGTATCTTGAAAATTATAAGCATTTTAAGACTTTATGTTCCTATCTCAATGTTCATAAAAAAGTGAGGTCTATCACCTGTCAAGCGGTGTCGGTCGAATATCCGGACACCCTGTATAAAATATAACCAATCTCCTCCTAACCAAAGAGAGGTACCCACAAGATAAAAAAAAATGTTTTAGAGGCCACTAAATTGAAAACTATGCAGGTACTTATCTTTTTATGGTTTGGCGCTAGGCACAAACATAGATATACCACAGTTGAGGGCCATAATTCATGAAAAACAGTTTTGGTAAAAGAAAAACGAATTTAAACGCTCCTCTATTTACCTTGCATCTTCGCATATAACTTCTAGAAGTATATAGCAACAAAACTGATTGAAAATAAGTGCTATATTCAATGCAAGTATTAAACTCGAGTTCTTTTATTTTCATTATATCTCAACATTGCGTTTTATTTTCTGCTTTTGACTATTATATAAATATACATTTCTGGAATGTTTACACAATTTTGCCGTTTTTATTAATTGGATTATTTTGATAGCGAATACAGAGGTTGCCGAGGCGTTAGCAAGATTCTTTTTCAACGAATTGGGTTTGATTAATGGCCAGTTGACACGCGATAAATCATAAAGGCATAAACTAGATAAGTTTTACGAGTTATATTAAGGTTATATCACATTGGCAATTTAATTATTGTTTTCAATTCATCACGTTGTACAGGCATTTTCACTTTCGCCTTACTACGTGGGTAATTTTCCTAGTCAAACCCATTGATCAGCGTGTCAGTAACGAGAAATCAATGACAATTATGCAGCACAGATCTCTCAGTCGTAACTGACATACATATAGCGCTGCTCTCTGTGATGAGTCAAGTGATGGAGAAATGCGTCAACCAAGAGCTCATGAAATACCTTGAGCTCCGTCACTTAATCGACGATAAACAATATGGTTCTTACTTCAAAAATCAATTGGAGATCTCCTGGCTTACGTCACACATGCGTGGAGCAAACCCATCTATTCGTTTGGCGAGGCACACATCATTGCTCTCGATATTTCAAAGGCATTTGATCAACTGTGGCATGGAGCTCTCCTAAACAAGTTTCCGTCATACGGCCTTCCTGTTAAGTTTTGCGGTTGAATGGCGACTTCCTCTCAGAAACAGTTCAAAACAACAGAAAACAAACAGAAAATAGACGGAAACAACAGAAAAGACTAAAAACAACATAAAACATCCAAACACAATAGAAAACAATCAAATACAACCAAATACAATAGAAAAGAACAGAAAACAGCTCAAAACAACAGAAGACAAGCAGAAAACAGCCAGAAACAACTGAAAATGGCCAAATACAACAGAGAACAACAGAAAACAACACGAAACAACAAAAGACAACAGAAAACAGCCAGAAACAACAGAAAACGACCAAAAACAATAGGAAACAATCTAAAACAACAGAAAACAAAACAACCGAATAAACTGAAAACAGCTCAAAACACAGAAAACAACCAAATACGACAAAAAAGAACAGAAAACAGCTCCTTCCATAACATCAACGCTGGAGTTCCGCAGGGATCGGTATTGGCTCCGACATTGTTTCTGCTTCACATCAATGATCTACTCCCTAGCACTAAACATCCAACCCACAGTTTTGCGTATGACGCAGAAGGCTGACAGCGGCTGCTTCACTTTCAAAGGATCTGCAGACCATTGTCGCTTAGGGGCTTAAGAAGATGGTAAAATTTAATGCATCCAAGACCCTGTATTGTACGCTATCAAATAAGAAGTGCCCAAGCCAGCACCCGGTACTAATTGACAATCAGGCTCTGCCAAGAGGTCACCCATTCAAGCTCTTAGGGGGCAACATAACAGACAATCTGATCCGGCATCGCAAAAAGTAATTCTTGCGCTATATAAGCCCCGATAAGACCTGGCCTGAAGTATCGCTTTCATATCTGGGGAGCTGCTGCCCCTACTACCCTGTCTGTACTTGATGCCGTCTAGGGAAGGGCAATTCGACTAATTGGTGACTCGGCCTCAACGCGCCACTTCCAGCAGTTTTATCACCGATGCATGGTTGGTGACCTCTCACTCTTCTACCGATATTCTAACAGAATCTGCTCCTCTCTATAGTTACACTGCTCACACCAATCCTATCAGATGCATCCGCGCGACTGCTGCATCTCATCCTAACGCCGTCGTTTATCATACATCAAGAACCAAGCGGCAGGAGACGTATTCATTGGGCCTGCGGGTGCTGCCCTATTCAAGCCCCGTGTTAAAAAAATTTCCTTAATATAACCTTTTCACAGCAGCCGCGGTACACTGGTATTCAGGCTCTGTGCAATTATAAAAAAATATACTAAATTTTGTACTTTTTTCGAGGTTATGCAGGAGAAAGTGCTCAAAATGCTTATGGTTACTTTTGTGTACCTTTCATACAGTCCTGTTATAAATGAAAACAACGGAACGGTAAGTAATCATTGGGCTTTCGAATTGTGCATGCTCAAATGAAGAAAACAGAGTAATAGTGTAGTTCTGCGGAAGCCTGCGAAGTTCTACTGATATGTTATCTTATTTAGGACAAGACCGAAGAGGTCCCGAAACGTTAGTATTTTTTTTTTAGAATAAATCAAGTGTATTGGCCAGAGAAGCACTACGGACCTAAGTTACGGTGACTTAGATGATCAGTTTGCGTAGAAGAATTATTGATAAATACATCTAGAAATCCTACAATAACAACCTCAAAATCTCAGCTAAAACTACAACTAAGTAAGTATAAATCAAAGCGTAGATCAACGATTTTATGAACGCACCTCGTAGATATTAACATATCATTGTATGGATGAATGTACCACACCAATCTCCTCGAGTTTTAGGAGGCATTAATAGGTCTAGGTGAAATTTATAGATTTGAAAGGCGTCCCATTTGAAAATCGCGCGACTCCAAGTATATATTATTTAAAGGTTGAAAAACTGGTTGCAGATTGTGTTCGAGTAATTTTTTAATTATACGAGTGTTTGAATTAGTGTACACCGTGTTATTGACATAATTCTTTCGTACAAAAGCCTTGTTTTGTAGACAGTAAATTGGCCGACTATTAAACAATTAATGTCTGTTAGTTATTGCGATTCAGATTCGCGAATATGTCAATTCTCGTCAAAAAGTAGAGCTGTGAGGATTATGCGGCAGTATGATGCTTTATAAGGGTCATTCTCGCTAAATTCAGAATATAATCGTAAACGAATTATAAAAAAAAATTGCTATACTTTTTGGTTTGATGCAATTCATAGGATTTCAAAAGTCGTCGAACTCCAAAATTACTTTTTAGAAAATACTGACGTTAGAAAACATTTTTCACGTAGTCTACGGATAGACTGTCCTTATTTGAACTTTTTTTGTATTGTTTATCACTGTCTGCTTTAATCTGTGATTTTCCCATCGTATCTGCAAGAGATTAAACACTTTTGTTCTAAGTGTCAACTCCGTTAGGCAGTCTCGCCCTCCGATACCTTAAAATATAACGGAGGAGAGATTTTTTTCGTTGGAGGGCAATTCTGACTTAGAATGACAATTCACCTAACTTCAAATACCCTTTTAAGAGTCATTCTTCCGATATATCCCAATTATCCTTCATAACTTATGTCTGATCGTGATTATTTTGATTGGACTCTTTACACAGGTTAACGGAGGAGATTAGTAGTTTTAGTTACATTTTCGATGTGAATTTGCAATAATTCTGTTCCAAGCACAATACTTCTTCTTCTTCAGCTGCCTATCCACTCTTACTGGATGT